>CM019148.1:296876258-296937348 GCA_009733165.1 Naja naja
CATGGGACACTATTCACGGCTACTTACCAACATTCAGAAGAAGCATTCCAGAAGCAAGCAAGACTCTTAAAGACTACCAAGGGAACAAGATTCCAGTAGTTGGAACAAGAGAATTCAAGTGAAGCTCAAAGGCCACACCAAACGTTTGCCTGACCATGGGCAAGGATCGCCAAGCTTGCTGGGACTTGAGTGGTTCAACCACTAGGCAGGGAGTGACTGGCATCAATCACGTGAGCAACACTGATGGGAGCAGGCCTTGAAGTCTGAGTTTCCAGAGGTCTTCAGCGAAGGATTGGGCAAGTATATGAGGACCCCTATCACTTTCAACCTAGATCCCAAGGTGCCGCAATTCATGGTAAAGCCCAGAGGGTCCATTTGCTTTAAAGGAAAAAATTGATGCACAATTAGACAAATAATAGCTCAAGGGGTTTTAGAGCCCACTGACCACTCCAGATGGGAGATACCCATAGTCACACCAGTCAAGACTGATGGTCAGTAAGAATCTGTGGAGACTATAGGGGACATTGAACCATGCGCTTCAGCCAGAGCGCATATCCAGTTCCAGTGGTGCATCATTTATTACATTCACTTGGCAGGGGCACAGTCTTTGCCAAATTGGATCTGGCCCAGACATATCAACAACTAACAGTTGATGATTGCACGCAGAGCCCAAACCATTGTGACTCATAGAGGTGCCTTCAAATGTAAAGGTTACAGTTGGGAGTAAGCGTGGCACCAGGCATCTTCCAAAGCCTTATGGAAAGGATGCTCCAAGGACTGCCAGGGTAGTGCTTACTTTGATGATGTGTTAATCTCTGCTGAAAATGACACTCAATTACAAGAGAGACTCAGAGAAGTCCTTACCAGATTCAAGAAAGTGGGGTTAAAAGTCAAGGAAGAAAAATGCACTCTTAGAACTGACAAGGTTGAGTTCTTGGGCTATATGATTGACAAGCATGGCATCCACCCTACAGATGCCAAGGTTCAAGCAATCAAAGAAGCCCCTAGACCAAAATGCAAAACAGATTTGCAAGCCTTCCTTGGACTTATTAACTTTTATCACATGTTCCTACCTCAGAAGGCAACCATTGCAGATCCAATACACAGATTGCTTGACAAAAAGTCTGTTTGGGTCTGGGGCAGGAAGGAAGAATCAGCATTTAACAGTATTAAAAGACTAATCACGTCTGATGCTGTACTCATACAGTTCTCTGAGAATTTACCTGTTGTACTGACTTGTGATGCAGCCCCCTTTGGAGTGGGGGGGGGGGTTGAGCCACAGGCTTTCCAGTGGGAGGGAAGCCCCTATTGCATTTTACTCTTGCACCTTGACCAAAGCAGAGAGGAATTACAGCCAATTGGACAAGGAAGCATTGGCAATTGTTGCAGCTATCAATAAATTTCATGAGTATTTATATGGGAGAACATTTACCATTGTCACAGATCACAAACCTTTGTTAGGCATTGTGTCAGGAGACAAACCTACACCCACTATCCTGTCACCAAGAATGCTAAGGTGGACTGAATTTCTTGCTGCTTATTCATACAACCTTATCCACAAGCCTGGCAAGGACATTGGACATGCTGATGCCTTGAGTCGTTGCCCACTTCCTTGTCACAAGGAGGACTTTGAACCTGAGGCACACACCTTTTTCCTAGAAACTGTTGCCAAGCTTCCAGTACACGCTGCTGAAATTGCCAGAGACTGCCAAAGACACTTTATTGGCTCCTATTATAGGCTGGACTAAGAAAGGTTGACTTCTTCAAGATCTACCTCACCTTGCTCAACCTTTTAAGTCCAGGCAAACTGAATTATCTGTATTAAGAGGGTGTATTTTATGGGGTAACAGGGTGGTTATTCCTGCAAAACTGCAAAGGAAGGTTTTGGAAATGCTACATGAGGGTCATCCTGGGATTGTAAGGATGAAGGGATTGGCCAGGAGTTATGTATGGTGGCCAGGTATTGACAAAATGGTTGAAAACTGGGTTGCATCTTGTCCCAACTGTCAGGTAGTCAGGCCTGCCCCCCCACAGGAATGGGAATGTCCTAGGGGCCCATGGTCTAGGATTCACATTGATTTTGCTGGCCCTACCAGAGGGCACACCTTCCTTATTATAGTAGATGCATATTCCAAATGGCTAGAGGTAATCCCTATGGCATCCACCACAACTGATGCTGTCATCAAGCAGCTCAAAAAGCTTTTTGTAACCCACGGGTTACCTGATGTTCTTGTCTCTGACAATGGTCCTCAATTTACATCCAACCTTTTTGAATCCTATCTAGCACAACTGGGTATCAGACATGCCCTGACAGCCCCTGGGCACCCTTCGGCTAACGGCCGGGTTGAACGCATGGTATGTTTTACCAAGGAAAAGCTTCAGCAATTGGGTCCTGGGGACATCACTGAGAAAGTTGAAAAACTTCTTAGTGTTCAGCACATCACTCCTAATCCATCAACTAACTTATCCCCAGCAGAGTTGTTGATGGGTAGGAAACTTAGGTCTTCCCTTGACCGCCTTCATCCCACTTACGCACCCAACACACCACTTGATTCCACTAGCAAAGTTCGCACGTTCAATGTGGGTGATTCTGTTTATGCTAAGAACCTTATGGGTGAACCTTCATGGATTCCTGCTGAAATAACTCAAATCACAGGCCCTTGTTCTTACAGCGTACAAACAGAGGATGGAGTCCTCTGGAGCAGGCACATTGATCAGCTTAGATCCAGGTTACCTCAGGAACATCGCAATTGTTCCTCTCTAGTTCCCATACCTAATGCCTTTTCTAGAGGGGAGGGGGAGGAACATGAGGATAATCAGCAAACAAGAATCAACCCCATGTGTAACGAGCCATTACGACAGGAACCATCCCAAAACCTGTCACATGCCAAAATCCATCCTTACAAGTGGAAGATTGCACATCACTACCTGACTTGGGTGCTGACATTGGGCTGGAGATGGGTTGGGAGGAGAGACCAGATTCTAACAATCAAACAGGGTCTTTTCACAGGAAGTCCAACTAGGGAAATGTCAACAGACACATTTCCTCTCTCACTGGGTGAGAATGTTAAAACTTCTGAACCACGAAGGTCTCAACGTACACGTAAGAGCCCCACCTATTTAAAAGAATACATTAGATAGGTTGGGGTTTGAGTATGGACTGAACCTAGTGGGGAGGGGTGTTATGTATGCAGGTTTGAATGTCATTGGTTAAGTTTGAACTGTTCTTGTAAAATGTCAGAAATGATTGGTTTAAAAAGTGCAGGAAAACCCTGCACTCTGATTGGCTGGCAACTGCGGCTGCTGGCTATAAGTAGCAGCTGCAGCCCAGCCAAATTGGGTCTGTTATGAGCTGTAGTCACTAATAAACTCTTCACTGAAGCACTCCGCGTCTGACTCTTCATGCAAATCTAACAGTTCACTTTTTCAGATAAAGTGAACATTGATCCACTAATTATGACAGGATTGACCAACTAGCTTTCCCCCAAGCCTAACAACATGGGGTGAGAGAGAAAGTGACTAGTCCAAAGACACCCAGCTGGCCTTTATGTCTAAAATAGGACTTGAACTCACAGTCTCCTGGTTTCTAGCCTACTAGACCAAATATATAATACATCTATTACTAACTGGTTAGTACCAGAAGGCCTCCTGTTTGTATGGCGGGAACAAAGACATAGAATTGATACAGTGGAAAAAGCAGAACTTTTTTATGATGAATATTTTAGAGGAAAGGAGAGAAATGGAAGACAAGAAGAATTAGTTGTGAAACTTCCAAAGGAATGTGTGGCAATAAGTGAAAAAGAGGAACAACTTGGGGCGGTAGGTGGTGTACCTAGAGAACAAAGAGAAGTTAGATCTACTAGAGCAATAAAACCCTCCTACAAGACTTAAAATGGAGGAAAAAAATTGATTTCGATGAATATAAATGGACTTAATTCGATTGCTAAAAGAAGGAAAATATTTCATAAATTAGAGAAATTAAAATTTGATATAATTTGTTTACAAGAGGTTCATATTAAAAAACAACATGAATATGTATTGAGACAAAAATGTTAGGGAAGTATTTACTTCATTGGCACAATGTAAAAAGAGAGGAGTGGCTCTGTATATCGAAGATACAATTGCTGCGGAACTGATTTATACAGATGATGATGGGAGGATTTTAATGGATAATAACGTTAAAATGCTTTTGATAGCAATTTTTGCACCAAGTGGGAATCAAGAAGAATTTTATAAGAAATTACATCAAAAGTTAATTGAATTGGACTATGTAAATATATATTTGATGGTGGATTTTAATGGGGTAATTAATTAATATATAATTATCTTCTTGTCCCTGTGTGTCATGTCCCATCTTAGGAGTCACATCCCCAGTGCCGTGCAGTGTTGTGTACAGTAGTGGGATTCAAATTTTTTTACTATCGGTTCTGTGGGCGTGGCTCGGTGGGCATGGCTTGGTGGGCATGGCAGGGGAAGGTTACTGAAAAATCTCCATTCCCACCCCACTCCAGGGGAAGGATACTGTAAAATCACCATTCTCTCCCCACTCCAGGAGAAGGATACTGCAAAATCTCCATTCTCTCCCCACCCCGTTAACCTGCTTTCCCGCTCCCTTCTCCTGTGCAGGGCAACAAAAGAAGACCCAGCTGATCAGCTGGGACTTGGGAGGCAGAGAATAGATGGGGGCAGGGCCAGTCAGAGGTCTCAAAATTTCTGCTACCAGTTCTCCAGAACTGGTCAGAACCTGCTGAATACCATCTCTGGTTGTGTAGGACTACACTACCTGAAAATCTTAGAAATTCTTTTACAACACATCCAAAGTTCCAGTTTGGGCAAAGGGGGAAATGGACATTTTTCTGTATTGCAAAAGTTTGTGTTTGTTTATCAAAGTAGTTTTATCTCAGTCTTCAGCTGGCAGAACTCCCAGATGTATTCTACATAAAATAAATGGGAATTGTAATATATCATAAAAATAATAATATAACAGCATTAAGATTCCCATTTACACATCCTCAAGAGTTGTCATAGTGATCAATATGACAAAACTATGTCAGTAAAAAAATCATTAATCATTTTTTTCATTAAGGAAAAGTCCAAAGACACTCTATCACTATAATTTTATCAGGAGTACATGAGTCCCAAAGTCATGAGCAAGTTTTTTGTTCTCCAGCATAATAGTACATCATAACAATTCTTTTAAATCCTCCTAATATACAATCATGTGACTGTGGAGTACTTAATAATTCCATGTAGATTTAAGGTATTGAACCTTATATTCAGTACCTAATGGGAACTGCAATTCTTAAGTATGGGAAATTAATATATTGCAACAATGACATGCTACAAAAAAAATCCCCAGAGTTAAATAAGTTGTTTTATTTACATATTATATAAACAGAAATACAATGGGGGACAGGGATCTCTTCATAGTAATGAGTTGATTTTCTCCCCAGTTATAGTGTGAAATTTTCACCATTAATTAAATATAGCTTTGTGATTAGTTTATAACTGTATTTGTGCTCAACACACTGCATGATCCACTGGAAGAAAACTGGGGAATCTACTTACTTGCTGGATTTGTATCCCAGTTTTATTGTTTTTACCAACAACTTAAAGCAGAGAGAGAGACACAGAGAGAGACAGAGACAGAGAGAGAGAGAGAGAGAGAAAGAGAAAGAGAGAGAGAGAGAGAGTATGCACTAAAGAAAAACAGATTTTTAAAAAAGAAAACACCTTTTCTCTTTAGTAGTATCTTTAGGGTTTTGAGGATGGCTTGCCTACTGATGCTGAATCTCACATCATCAGATATTTCTCCAGGGTTTCTACTGGTAGCTCTATTTTTGTCTCTGTGGACAATTTGAAATTCCTTCTCAGCGTGAAATAAAGAATGACTTAGGCAGACAGAGAAATGATTCATTATTAACCTTGTTGTATTTCTGTGTCTCCCCTTCCCTCCACCCATTCTAGTTATTGTATTCCATTCTACTTCCCAGCTGGTTTGGAGTTTTTTTCCTTGACATTCCAAACCATGCAATATTTTCAAGGGTGTTTTGTGATTCTCCCTACAGAATTTTTTTAAAAAGATATTTTTTGTACTGCAAACCGCATGATTCCTCAGGTCTGTCATGATCTCTCTTCTGTGCATGAAATCTCTTTTTTTTTCCAGCTCCTCTGACCTTTAAGATCTAAACCCAAGGTTATATTCCTTCAATATACAGTAAATCCAGATTTTTTTTCATTTTTTTTTGTGAATGGTGTTGATAATTGACCATCATTCCCATAACACTGTTTTATTGTACCAATAGCCTTATATGCATAAGAAGAATTCACACTATAATACCTCAGAAAATGTATTTTTAAAAAAGTTTCTCAGAAACACCTTCCGGTTCATAATATGGCACTGATGGGAGAAATATCCATCTGGTTCAGTTCAAAGTCAGGAGGAAGACACTGAAAACACGGAGGCTGATTGGAAAGATGGTTTAATGAAGCAGAACCACATGGATGGTCCTGGCCACATGGAGTTGAGATTGAGGGGGTTTTATACCTTCTCTTGGGCTTTGCACTTGAACTTCCTGTTTCTGTGCAAGAACATATTTTCTATTGGCTGCTGTCAGACTCCCATGGAGCTATGCAGGGATCATAGCTGAGGTTGCCTGAGCTTCCAGGTTTGGTTGAAGTTTGCTGGCTGTTGCAATGTCCTTCGGAGATTGCAATGCAGTGGGCTCTGTGTCGTCTGCTAAATGATCCTATTATGTCATGTCTTAATACCATCACCCTGGAGCTGGAGGTCTTTTGTCTTGTAGATAGGCTGGCCCAGTAGCCGGCCCTTTCTAAATAGGCACCAAATATCTGTGCGGGGCTGCTTTCTATCTTTAAAAATATGTTTTTCTTTTAGGGAAATATAATATTCTGGCTTTTTAAAAAAAATTCTCAAAATATTTCATTCTTCTAGGGTGGCTTCCCTCAGTGGCTTCCCTCAGTGGCTTCCCTCAGTACTGTGGATTATTCATGCCTAAAAAGGTTGAGGTTCAACAATACTAAGACCCTCCCAAGACTCTCCAGATATTTAAATAAAATGTATGCTGCTTATTACTTCAGCTCAGAATCCTGCATAAGTTGCTATCTAACCAATCAACAGAGAGTCGTTCACTCAATAGCTTCCTATTTGGAAACCACCTTCACTGAGACCAATTCATTTTCCTTTGCAGCAGAAAAGGATAATGACCCTTACTTCATGGGGACAAGAGGTCAGAACTCTTACAACAGAAGAAGACAACAGAAATTAAACTAAAGTAGGAAATCAGAGGTGGTATTCAGCAAGTTCTGACCAGTTCTGGAGAACTGGTAGCAGAAATTTTGAGTAGTTCAGAGAACCGGCAAATACCATCTCTGACTGGAGATTTTACAGTATCCTTCCCTTGCCACGCCCACCAAGCCTCACCCACAAAACCAGTAGTAAAAAAAAATGAATCCCACCATTGTAGGAAATATATTTATCCAATCATCACCCAGAAAAAAAAGGGGGAAAAGAAGAGCTGGGAGGCTTGCCAGCTGTAACAGATGCAAGAGGAATTCCAATGACAGTTTTATTTTCAACATTAGATTGCTATGGAAAAGCCATCAGTGAAAAGAAATGAATTTGAATAAACTGGGGTAGCTTGGGTCTTAGATGATGTCATGTGTGCATTTTCACTTGTCACACTGCCTCATTAGATTTGTAGACTTGAATCTTACATGCAGAGCTTCTGCCACAAGCACATTTTGCTTATTAATGCAGTGTATCCTGGCACCAATAATTTTAAAGCTAGGCCACCACTGAACTAATCCTTTCCTTAGCTAAAAAGACAAAATAATAAGAACTGAAATTAAAGTAGATAGTTTGCTGGGGAAAATGCTAAAAGGAAATATCGATGGGCACAAAGCAATGATTCTCAACCTTTTATTTCCTGTAAATCACTACATTCTTATTAAAAATTTCAAGGAGTGTCATACAAACTAGAGGTCAACTATATGGTATGTGTAAGCCCAGTGGAACAGTAGCTACATAATTCCCTATAAATTTTTAAAGCTCACAAGTCCACATAGTTGCTTTGTGTCATTTAGGTTAATGCCAGAAATCTTGCAAAAAAAATTGGGCCTGGATACAAAAATCTTGAAATAGAATGGGATTCTTTATTGGCCAAGTGTGACTGGTCATACAAGGAATTTGTCTCCAATGCATAAGCTCTGAGTCTATAGACAAACAACAAAGTGGTAAGTCATAGTTCATAAATCATAAGATACAATCATAAATCATGAGATACAAACAAGAAGTGATAAATCATAAGATACCAATAGGAGAAGATAAAAGGAAAGATGAGAAGGTGAGAAAGATGAGAAAGTGACAAGGATAATAGCAATACAGCCCTACTATTTTGGGTAAATATCTTTACATAAGATGGTGCTGTGGGAATTAGGTGTTTAGCAGAGTGATGGCATGGAGGAAGAAATTATCTTTGTGTCTAGTTGTTTTGTCATGTAATGCCCTATACCAGTGTCCTGAGGGGAGAAGTTGAAACAGTTTATGTTGAGGATGTGAGGGGACTGTAGATATTTTCCCATCCCTCTTTGTAGTTCGTGCCATATACAGGTCCTCAATAGAAGGCAGCTAGTTGTGATTGTTTTTTGTGCAGCCCTAACTATATATTGAAGTCTGAACCCATCCTGTTTGATTCCTGTGCCAAACCAGACTGTTATAGAGGTATAAATGACAGACTCAATAAAAAAAGAGTTGGGAAGCTTCAAGTTTGGCCAATCTTTTCATTTTTAAAAAACAAATTGTTCCCTGCACTTGTCTTTATAGTTCATGGCCATGTGTCACTTGGCCTATTTTCAAGACTTTTAGTCTTTTTTTGTGTGGCTCTTCTTTGAATTCTCTTTGCTGGTTTCTTATTCTTCAAGCATGAAAAAAGAAAATAAATAATATGTCAAAAGCTGTCTCCATCTCTTCTTATATCTATTTCTTTTCTATGTTTTGCTATGCTCTTTTAAAAATGCATCGCCATGAACACCCAAAACTAGAACGTTGATTTTTATTAATAATTCTGACTTATTTTACTTAAAGATGATCTCATATGTGAATTCTTGAAACAAATTCACCTTTAAAGCTTGGAGTTGTAACAGTTTTTACACAGAGATGTCACACAACTCTTTGAAGTTTTTCCTCAACAAAGAAGCAGAAAAGTTCATTTGCCACTAAAATGAAGAAGGGATGGTTCAACTAAGCTAACAACAAAGCTGTGGTTTTCTTAGAGAAGTAGGAAAACCTGTTCATCTTAAAAAGTCATGGAAATTTGGCTAGCATTTGTATAAGAGTATCACCTGCTAAATTAATGGATAATTAGGACTGCAGAAAAAACAATTACTACCCACCTGCCTTCAATCAAGGACCTGTATACTGCACCAGTCAAAAAGAGGGCTGTGAAAATATTTACAGACCCCTCACATCTCAGACATAAACTGTTTCAACTCCTTCCCTCAAAACGATGCTATAGAGCACTGCACACCAGAACAACTAGACACAAGGACAGTTTTTTCCCAAAAGCCATCCCTCTGCTAAACAAATAATTCCCCCAACACTGTTCAACTATTACAAAGTCTGAACTGCTATTACTGTTAATCTTCTCATCACTCCTTATCACCCATCCCCTCCCACTTGTGATTGTAGGACTGTAACTTTGTCGCTTGTATCCTTATGATTTATATTGACTGTTTCCTAGTATGATTTGATTGTTGATTGTACCCTATGACTATCATTAAGTGTTGTACGTTATGATTCTTGATTCTTAACAAATGTATCTTTTCTTTTATGTATACTGAGAGTATTTACACCAAGACAAATTCCTTGTGTGTCCAATCACACTTGGCCAATAAAGTATTCTATTCTATTCTATTTATTCTAAATTAAACAGGAAAGCTGTTACTTTAATTTATTGAGTAGAAGCATTTTTCCCAACCTTCACCATGTTAACTGGGAAATTTAAGTTATAGTTTCAACAGAGCACTTGGAAAAAGAAAGTTAACATAACGTAATTGTTGGAATGCATTGATTGATATCTGCATGTGCTCATAATTATCTGCTTTGCAAAAATAGATCTATAGCACAGGTGTCAAACTCACCACATGACACTGCCATCATGGGATGGTTCATGACATTTTCCCCATTCGTGGAGTTGGGGTGGGCGTGGCCTGCATGTGATGCATCCGGCCTGTGGGCCGCCAGTTTGACACCCCTGTTCTATAATCATGAGGAAACACAGTTCTCTTTTCAGCAAGAAAATAGGCCTCTGAGCATGTCTTGGAAATGAGCCTCCCGACTGAAGCAGTGGGGTTGCTCTAATCTCTCTGCTCCAAAAGGATGCTTTCATTGATTTTTTTCACCATCAAATTGCTCTTCATATGTTACATTGAGCAAATCTGAAAGAAAAAACGGGATTTTCAGCATCCTTGGGATGTCATCCTTAGTGGTGACAGTGGCTTTGCTACAGAAAAGGCCTATTGGGAATTGCTCCCTCCTGTTTCCTTTTAGATTTACTTGAAGTGGGGAAACAATGAATTCTGTCCACAGGTGTAATTTTGGTAATTGTGCCAATCAGGAAATGGGCTAGAGTTCTAGATTTAAGCCACCAACTACCTGTGTATAGTGCTTGTCATATACAGACTGTTTTCAACTTACCACCTTTCATTTAGCCACTGTTCAAAATTAGAACCGCATTGAAAATAGTGACTTAGAATAGAATAGAATTTTTCATTGGCCAAGTGTGATTGGACACACAAGGAATTTGTCTTGGTGCAAATGCGCTCAGTGTACATAAAAGAAAAGATTCATTTGTCAAGAGTCAAGAATCATCAGGTACAACACTTAATGATAGTCATAGGGTATAATAAGCAATCAAATCATACTAGGAAACAGTCAATAAAAATCATTAGGATATTGATGTTTATGTATAAAAAGAGAGGCATGTATTAATAATGACACAAACACTGTTAATGTAAATAGAGATTTGTATTTTTGTTTTTAAAAAATAAAAATATTTAATTAAAAAATTTTTAAAAAATCGTTAGGATATTACAGGTGGCATTTACCCCTAGCAAGAATAGCAAAGATGTTCAAAGATAAATTGGCGAAGTGTTGGAAATGTTACCAGATGCCTAGATCTTATTACCATATGTGATGGACATGTATTGATGCTAAAAGATATTGGACTAGAATACACACGTGGTTGGAAAAAATGATAAAACAACATATAGATTTAAAACCAGAGATATTTTTATTGAGAATCTTGCCTGAAAGTTATAACAGAGAGATAACATATTTGATCATTAATGCATTAACAGCAGCTAGAATTGTATTTGCACAATATTGGAAAAATAAGAAAATTCCGACAGAGGAGGAAACAATTAAGAAAATAATGGAATGTACGGAAATGAGTAGATTAACAATGGCAATCAAAGAACAGGAAGAAAAAGAGTATTATAAGATTTGGAATTTATTTTATGAATGGTTAGACAGAAGAATAAGAAACTGAAATAGGTGGTAATAGTAATAGCATCTTATAACTGATTGATTTTGAAAGAATAAGAGAATGAATATAACTTAGGATGGATTATATTTTTGAAAGATAACAACTATAATGTTAACGATAATATAATATTCAAACAATATGATATAAAATGTTGATTAGAATGGTTATAAATATAATTAAATAAGAAATGTATGATAATATCATTATGCGCCCAAGATATATGTACCCAACCAACACATTGTAGAATTGGAAGATGGTCTTATTTGTTATTTTTGTTTTAAAAAATTAAAAAAATTTAAAAAAAGTTAGGATACAAGCAACAAGGTTGCTTAGGACTGTTTCTCACAACTGTCACAGCCTCTCCGTGGTTATGTGATCAAAATTCAGGCATTTGGCAAGCAGCATGTATTTACAATGGTTGCAGCATGCTGGGGTCATGTGATTTGCGACCTTCCGACCTGGCTTCAATTGGAGGAAGCCAGATTTGCTTAACAACTGCATGACCCACTTAGCAACCATCAAGATTTGCTTAGCAATCATGGCAAAAAAGGTTATATAATCAGATGTGACTTGTTTTCCTTGCTTGGCAATGGAAATTCCAGTCCCAGTTGTGGTTGTAAGTTGAAGACTTTTGCTCCTGAACAGGATGGGCAAACTGGTGCCTCCAAATGTCTTGGACTGTTATTTTTTATCATATTCAATATATAGTATGGGATTCTGGACTGTATTTGGACATTTCTGGAAGGATCAATTTTCCGATTCCTTTTATGGGAGAACAAAGTATGTTTTTACCACTATTTATTAATAGTCATTTGATTTCAACCCCTTAAATAATGTGTGTGAAAATACAGAATCACATTTATGCATTCAGTGCAATTAATAGAGCAAATGTGTCAGAGGATTTTGTCTGTTCACCTTGGTCTGAGACTATTTTGGTACTTTTTGGAACAGTAGATACATTCCACAAATCCATAAAACTCTTTCAATATTTCATTCTTTAATAAAGATAAAACTACACATTCCATTTTCCTATTATACGAAGGAAGGTAAATTCTAGAAGAAAATTAAAATAATTGGAATGAAAAATATTTGGAAAGTTAGTCACAATTCACTACCAATTAAAACATGATTTTCTGTGATTCAGGATTTTGGTTTTGTTGTTGTTTTATATTTTCACATCAGTCTTTCCAAAGGCACTAAGCAGCAATCATTTTTTCATATGAATTCACTTAGGGAAGCATATAAGCTTCTTAAGAATATTTGTCTTCTTCATGGTTATGCAGAATAACCTTGCTGTTTGCTGTACTGCTGAAAAACTCCCAAATCCCACTGCAGCAATGGACTAACTTTTGTGAATGCAGACATGGCAAGGCAAAAGGAAACATCCCAAATAATATGCCTTTCAGAGATTTAAGATAAGCTTTTGATATGATCCGAATGAGGAAGCTGAGAATTTAAGGGAACTTTCATCTTATGTATTCCTGATACTTTGTTTCATAATAACATCCACAGCATTTTATATATTTGATGCTGAATACACTGAAAAAGAACGTGACAATTGTTCTACAGATTTGACAGGCACAAATTGAATGTAAATCTCTCAGAAATAGCTTTCTTCCCTATCTGACATTTACACAAAGGGTTTTTCATTGTATTATATCACATCTTAGACCAGATGTAAAGATAACCCTTACCTTATTACTGTATGAAAATGTATGCCATGCATACTTAATTTTGAAACATGCCTGCTTTTTTACAAACAGAAGTCAGCAACCATGAGAAACATGGAAGGGTTAAATGCAGGATGGAAGTTCTATGGACTAAGAATCTCCGTAGACATTTTGCTGGATGGAAGTTCTTTCGAAGATAAGTAATTTAAGCTTATAAAATCTTTTCTGTACTCCCCGTACTAAATCTCAACATAATTCAAAGAACACATTGATAGCTTAAAGATGCAACTTTAAGGATGATTTCCTTTTTATTTTTCATTATCTGTCATCAAACTGTTGTCAATTTTTAGTGACCGTACAGATAGGTTTTCTCCAGGATGAATTGTTCACCCCATGGTCCTTTGGTTCTTCCAATGGTTCAACCTGTTTCCACTGTAATTGAGACCATGGATGTAAATTTGCAACCTGTCAAGCCCAGTACAGATGAATCACCAAGATCATTAATAACTCTGAGGTTTCAAAGGGAAACTCTGTTTTTTAATCAATGTTCTCATTTATCTCCTTTCAAACTATCCAACATCTTCCTGGATGCAGGTATGACCCAGCTGCCCTTTCTGAATGTGTCACCTTCTCTCTCTCTCTCTCTCTCCTCCCTCCCTCCCTCTCTCCTTTCTCTCCCTCTCTCCCTCCCTCCCTTTCTCTCTCTCTCCCACACATACATATTTGTATGAGGTTAAATTCCTTAATTGCGTTGCTTTGTGAGTTCCTGGAAATGTTTCTGCTGTTTTCAATAGAGTGGCTTTGTATGCATTTTTCTGCGCAAATGCAGGGAGTACAGCAGTCTGCTGCAACTGTCTGCAAGTTTCAAATGCCTCATCAAAACTGAGAAAAACATTGCCTAGCTATTGAAAAAGTAATATCTAGTATGTGCTTACTGTCTCCAAAGATGTCTTCTTTCTATATATACTTCCAAAATCATACTACTGAGAATAGCAGTTAATGTATGTTGCTGTCTGGTGTTTTCTTTATGAACAGCAAAGAAATCTTCTTATGCCCTCTATTAAGTTATCTGGATAATATAAAGGAAAACAGATAAACTCTAAAAATAGAAGATGAAGATAAAGCAGCAGCAGAGTATGATACTAAAGAGAAAGAAAAGAGATCAGCTATAAAGAGAAAGCATGCATTTAAAACTGAAAAAAGAGAAAAGAAAAAAGAAAACCTTCAGCTGGTTTTGAAGAGAGGATAATATAATTCACAGCTGAACCTTTAGATGCAGCATGTCCATTTAGAGGGTCACCCATTAAAGCTGTTTTCCCCTCCATCCTCTTCTAGTCCCAAGAAAAGGGGATTACAGGATTTGACCTGTGCAGAGAGTGACATGTGAAATGAAGCAATTTTTCAAGCAGCAAAAGCAATAGCACTCAGATATATATACCGCTTTTACAGTGCTTTACAGTCAGTGGTGGGATTCAATTTTTTTTACTACCAGTTCGTGGATGTGGCTTGGTGGGCATGGCAAGGGAAGGATACTGTAAAACAAAGAAAGACGCAGCCGATTAGCTGGGATTCGGGAGGCAGAGAATAGAGGGGGGCAGGGCCAGTCAGAGGTGGTATTTGCCGGTTCTCCAAACTACTCAAAATTTCCACTACCAGTTCTCCAGAACTGATCAGAACCTGCTGAATACCACCTCTGTTTACAGCCCTCTCTAAGTGTTTTACAGAGTCAGCATTTAGCCCCCAACAATCTGGGTCCTCATTTTACCAACCTTGGAAGGATGGAAAGCTGAGTCAACCTTGAGCTGGTAAGACTCAAACTTCGCGCAGTCGGCAGTCAGCAGAATTGGCCTGCAATGCTGCATTCTAACCACTGCACCACCATGGCTCAAAAACCTAAACAAAACCTATTTTTTCTGGGCCCATTGTTTGAAATAAACAAGCAGAAAGAACATGGAAAGAAAGAAACTCAAAATATATGGACATGGCTTCAAAAACCATCCCTTTCATTTTTTCACTCCTTCTCTTTCTTCAGTACACATACCCAACCATTCCCATTCCATGAATATATGCATTCAGACAAGATATATATGTACCTATCCTATCTTATAAGAACTTGTTCTCTTCTTCTAACTTGGCCAAACACTGCTGGAAATGCTGTGGGAAGAACTGCATTTGTGGAAGCAACCCTAATGCAGGCACAATCTTTTCCATAAGCCTTCTATCACTGTATGCTAAAGCTCTTCTTGGCTATATTTCCAATACTTGGGTATCAAGAATTGTGGATTTTTCAGGCATGCAGATTGGTTAAAAGAATGATTATACAATTTTGGAAGACAACTTCTACATTTGATTTGCAACCATGGGTTGTTTGTCAATATCTGAATTGTCACTTTGACAAGGGATCAAGGAAGTAAAATGTTCAATATAGCCAAGTCTGGGGCATTTTTTCTTTTTACTGTGTGCTCGCCATTGCTAATATTGTGCAATGCATGTTTGTTCTTTGCTTGATCCATTTATTACCATAAAAGAATGAAAAACAGTGTATTCTACAACCTATTGAGAAAGAGGCAGTAATTTAGGGGGATTTAGGGAAATACAATGGGGCAGCATTCTATGAATTTCCTATATTGTTTTGTACTGAATATTAAAATCATGAAGAACTTTTTTTAAATGGGCTTGAACATTACTAGAAAAAGTAATACATATTTGTACTGTTTTCTGGTTATCATTTCAATAATAACTGAAAGTACATGTTGAAATATGAGGTTGAGCAACATACCATTCTATTGTGATTAAGAAATCTTCAGAGAAAACAAAGCTCATTTTTTTCAAAGTGTTGGAAAAGCAAGCTTTTACAGCAAAATGATACAGTTCCTTGTCACCCCAAGCGTGGCACTGGGAGATTATACCATCTCTCGCCACAAAACCTCAAGGTCTTTGCAAACCATGTAACCACCTGAAGCAAGCTTGCAAAGATTAATGCTGTAATGCTTGGAGGCTTATTCCAATGAAAGCTCTTGAGAGACTGTTCCACTGCAGCTTAAGGTTATAGGCTGATTCAGTTGACTTCTCTTGTCTTTTCACAGCTAGCAGTGACCTGGAGCAATTCAGAATACACATGTGCCAATCAAATCAAAACAAAGCAAATCCTCCATATATTTAAAATTCAAAAAATATTTCTGAAGGGCAATGGGGAAGAATCATTTTCTGCTTTGAAATAGGGAATATAACATCTTCCGGGGTGGTGGTGGAAATATCTTTATTATTATTTGCTTTCACCTTTATTCTTTTCTTAAACTAGGTTTAGGAAATTTGATTAATATGGATGTGCAGTGAAACTCATTTGGTCCATTAGGCCCAGAGGGGATACATAAGAAGCAATCTGCAAAAAACATTTAGTTACAAAGAGTTAGGAAGCTGAAAAGGATAGTCATAATTTCACAACACTGTAAAACAATGTTCAGAAAGTGTTTCCCATGGTATTGTTCTTTAATACGATTATATATACCAAAACCCACACTAGCTATTGGAAAACACCTTTGTTTGTATTTTCTTTTCCTGCCCTGAAGCCACTGAGATAATGACATGATCAGATTTAGTTAGGGCAAGAGGGGAAAAAGGAAGGAATACTTAAGTTTTATTGTAAACATTTCAGTTAATCATTTAAGTTGGTGTTTATTATTATCTAAGAATAACATTTAGAATGTGTCATGTTTTTACAACAACAATTGAGCCCAAAATTGATGTTGGTAAGTGAGACATTTGTTAAATACATTTTGCCTCATTTTACAACCTTCCTTGCCACTGTTGTTGAATTAATCACTGCAAGTTGTTTGGTTAGTTACATGCTTGTTAAGTGAATCTGGCTTCTCCATTGACTTTGCTTGTCAGAAGGTGCCAAAAAGATGACCCCATGACCCCCCCTGGACACTGCAACTGTCATAAGTATGAGCCACTTGTCAAGCATCTCAATTTTGATCCTATGACCATGGGCATGCTGCAACGGTTGTTAAGTGTGAAAAAAATGGTCATAAGTCACTTTTTTTGGTTCCATTGTAATTTCAAATGGTCACTAAATGAACTGTTGTAAGTCAAGAACTACATGTACTAATATTAAATGTGAATGAAGTACCTTCAAATCTGATTGTGGATCAGAAAAGTCCATTTAACAGACTGGATGCCAGAGGTTACCCAACCCAACTTACTTCTATCTGAAGTCCTGCACTGCTATTGGAGAAATCCTGAAGGGCTCAAGGTTGACTCTGCCTTCTATCCTTCTGTTCAGAGGTGATATTCAGCAGGTTCTGGCCAGTTCTGGAGAACTGGTAGTGGAAATTTGGAGTAGTTTGGAATACCATCTCTGACTGGCCCTGCCCCCATCTATTCTCTGCCTCCTGAGTCCCAGCTTATCGGCTGGGTCTTCTTTTGTTGCCCTGCACAAGGGAACGGAGCTGGAAAGCAAGCTAGTGGGATGGGGAGGGAATGGGGATTTTGCAGTATCCTTCCCCTGGAGACAGGTGGGAATGCAGATTTTACAGTATTCTTCCCCTGCCACACCCACCAAGCCATGCCCACAGAACCAGTAGTAAAAAAAAATTGAATCCCACCACTGCTTCTGTTAATCTTCCGAGGCAGGTAAAATGAGGATCCAGACTGTTGGGGGCAATCTAGAAGGATTAGTTTGAGATGGAAGGTCACAGACTCCAGCAAGAGATCCTTTAGAATTTCTTAATTGACTGCTATTCTAGACACTCTTTTTAGGTATAACACCAAGTCCCAAGAGTTTCTGGTAGAGATCACAGCATGACATTTTATAATGTTTAATGCAAGCATTGCAGTTCACTGTTCTCTTTCATCACTGAACAGAATATTATGTTCTGAAAGAAGTCACCTTCTGCTTAATGGTGTGAATGAATTAATATGTGCATCAATTGGAGGAGAGGAACAACCAGATGTGTAAGAAGCAACAGAATGTGCATTTTCTCCATTCGAGAAATCCATTAACAGAGTTACACAGATTGCAGCATGAAACCAAAAAAAGATGTCAGTTAACATTAACCTTTGTTTAATGTAACTGCTGATTGTAAAACTTAAAACATGGTGCCCTATAGATCTTATCTCTGAACACTCAAAGCTATTTGCACATACCTTGGGAAGACACCAGAGGTATTATATCAATCCAATATGAATTTTTTAAAAGATTCTTTTATCTCTTTCTGTCTGGTTCTTTGGAATATAACAGAGAAAGGTAGCACAGTATCTGTTCTTATTATCTTTCAACTGCCCAAATTATCAGCATTGGTTTCTATGGACGGAACTATTTGATAGCAAAGTATAAAATAAAATGCTGTCAGCCCATCTCCAGTCAAAGCCAACTTCTAATTTTACATGTTATAATATGAGGTTACCTGCTGACATTTTAAATGTTTTCCCCAACTAAATGACCTCCTGAGGTATCTTTAAGTGTCCCCAGAATTCCTACCTAGGAGGCATGAGGTTGAAATCAGATGATTTAGATTGATGTGTCCCAAAGGTGGCTTTAGGTCAAGGGTCGCCAACCTTTTGGACCTCAGGAACCTCAGGAACCACCAAACTCATAATTTTAAATCCTGCGGACCAGAGACCCTGGGAAAATTCCAAAAAAAGTCTGCAAGAAAATTCCCCGCCCCGTTTTCCTACCGATCAATCATTCTTTATTTGGGATTGCAGGATACCATCTCCAGCTCCATTCTCAGGGAGAGAGAGAGAGAGAGAGAGAGACTTTTGGCTTCATGCAAGGAAAGCAGCAGAAGCAGCAGAAGTCTTTCTTTCTATCCCCCAAACTCTGCCAGAAATGAATCTTTGTGAGACTTCTTGTGCCATCACAGCCTCTTGCAGCAGGATGCCTTGCAGGGTCCCAAAGACTCATTTCTGGCGAAGTTTGGGGGAGAGAAAGAAAGACTTTTGCTGCTTTCCTTGCATGCAGCCAAAAGCAAAAGAAGAAAGAAGTGGAAAGAAGCAGCCCGGTGGCCAGGTGAGGCACGTAGGGCGCATGAGGCAAGTTTCCCCCCTCCGCCCTTTCCCCCCTCCCCTCACTACCTTGTGTTGTTCACAATGCAAGTGACGCAAGCCTTATGTTCCCATGGGCCATGTGGGCAGCGCAGCCTGTGTTCCCACACAGCCTGGATTAATTGCTTTGGGGGGGACATTTCTCTGCAGATCACCAAAATTTTCTCGTGGACCACCAATGGTCCCAAGCCCACTGATTGGCAACCACTGCTTTAAGTGACTGAAAACAAATTAAGAATGATCTGGAATTGAAACTGGAGTCAGTACAAGAGGTAGTTGCCAAATTGCCTCAGATGAACCAATATTAAAATGTACTGGCTGACAAAAAGGACTATGTCGTCTACTTAATGTGATCCTGAGATAATAATGGCATCAAAATTACTGTTTTCCCCCCTCATCTTTATTATTGAGAAAATTATACTATTTGATATCCCTCTTCCACAACAATTTTTCCTTTCTAGTGGCAGGGAAAGGGCTCTGGAGTTAGTGGAGAAAATCCAATATTTGCAGGAAATCCTGATTTTAGAAAGCTCCAAAAAGAGGTGACTTAGAAGGCACTCTGAACTTACTTTGAAACCACTTATAAGAAATAGCAATAACTCTTATATACCACTTTGCAGTGCTTTACAGCCCCGTCTAAGCAGTTTATAGAGTTAGTATATTGCCCCCAACAATCTGGATCCTTATTTTACTGATCTCAAAAGGATGGTAGGCTGAGTCAACCTTGAGCTGGTCAGGATCTAAATGTTGGCAGTTGGCAGAATTAGCCTGCAATACTGCATTCTAATTATTGCAACACCATGGTTCTTTCTATTTGTTATTAATAACAAATAATAATAACATGTATGAAGTATGAACACAACATCCACTTTTCTGCAGATCTGCAGACACCATACATGCTTAGTGTGATGAAACAAAGTAATTGTTTTAAAATACCAACAATTCAATTTCATGAATGGTTTGGGTGAAGATCTTTTGGCAGATTGGACTTGGGCACATCATGAAGATTTGGATAGTAGGTACACATCAGAAGACTACTTTAAAAAGTGAGGATATTTTATCCAAACCAATGTACTTTTGTAGGAAATCATTGTGAAAGCCCTTCTTGAAAAATATTTGTTTGCCTCTATGATAAAATCCTAAATCTCAAAATCTATCACTACCCCTCACCATTGGCACCCAACAAAGTCAAACACATAAATAAAACCTTTGGGATTCTCTATATACAGTAGTATAAAGGGAAAGACTACTCCATCACAGCATTTAGAGATCTCTAGATTTGATACACACATCTGCCACCACAGTCTGAGAATTCTGTATCAAAATTGGTGGCCGCCTTTTTCATGTACTCTGCCCCAAATGAAAATTGTATTCACATTCATTTAGCTCAGCGTTCTCTTTCCAACAATGGCCAAGAAAACATGGCTAAGGACACAGAGAGGTTAGGCATGAGGTAACTTGGCAGCCTTCCCCAACTTGTTTAGCTCTAGCATTCTCCAGGTCAGGAATTTAAGATAAAGTGGCAGGTGGTTACCCAACTTAATAGGAAGCAATGCAAAGTCCATTTCAATAAAGACTTCCATCTCTAAATATTTAATGTATTTGCTCTCAATATTTAAATAAGCTCATTCAACAAGACAGCCAATATTGACAAAGTTTTCTACTATAAAACAGGCTGTTATTTCTACATTTCTTTAAAATGCTTGAAGTGCATTAATATGCAGTAATCAGTAATGTACAAGGGTGCTGCTGGAGTGATGGGAGGGATAAAGGGGAGGTACAGCACATATAACAGCCTGGAACTGTTTTATGATATGAAACGAGGGAATCAGCAGGACAAAGTCTTTCTTCCTTAAGACTTGAACATTCAGGCAAACAGCAGATCAGACACAAGGAGAGGACTACCTGAAAATTATTCTTACATAAGGGGCAGAGGAAACAAAACTCACGTTAAATGGGTAGCTATGCCCAAACAGAGAAATTAGCAAGAATCAAACCAGAAAACAATAACTATTCCAATAAGTGCTTCTAATAAAAATACTTCTATCATGGAACATTCCTTTCTTTTTCCCTTTCCCCTTTCCCTTCTTTTCTTCCCTTCCCTTCTTCCGTCCCTCCCTCCCCCTGTCCCTTCCTATTGTCATCTGAATCTTGCCTCTTGCTTTAATTATGAAAAGAGGATAATTTAACAATGGAAACCAAGAAAGCCAGTGGACTCCTGCCTAGAAGGGAATTAATTTAAAAAATCTATGTTTTGGACAAAGATTCTCTATCGATATTGAAGCAGTCCTTAAAATGCCCAGCAGCAATTTAGTTCTTTCTGATATTGGCATAGCTGATGTAGCTTCATGGAGGTTAATGATTTCAGAAGTGCTTACACTCAGAATATTTAAATAATCATTCTAGTATCATAAGAATGTGGGTCACAAGAATCCTTTGGCTTGGATAATCTTGCTGATTTTTCATAGATTGATGAGGAATGAGAGAAGAAGCAAAGCATTAGTATTAAATTTAAATGGTAATTGGAAAACAGTTCATTAAAAAGATAAATATAGAGCTGCAGAACTCTTGGAGGCAATGTTTTGATTTAATGAAAGTGGATCACCCCAGCAAAGCAGATTCATAAACTGAAAGAAGAACCCAATTTAGGGTAGAGAACTGAATCAACCCTTTGCATTTCCCACTGCTTCTGGATCATCCTATAGGCACTTCCATGCATGGGGGAGACTGATGGGGGTACTGAATAGTTTAATTGCTCTCTGACCTCAACAGGAATACAGAATACAGAATAACAGGATGGGAAGAGATTTTGGAGATCTTCTAGGCCAAGATTTGCTCAAGTAGGAGACCCCATAACTTTTCAGAAAATGGCTGTCCAGTTTCTTTTTAAAAACCTCCAGTGATGGAGCACTCGTAACTTCTGGAGAGAAGCCATTCCACTAATTAATTGTTCTCATTATCAGGAAATTTCTTCTTAATTTAAGGTTGGATCTCTCTTTGCTAACCTTCCATCTGTTGCTTTTTGTTCTGCCCTCACATGCTTTTGAGAATAGGTTGATGATCCCCTCTTCTCTCTGACAGCTCCTCAAATACTAGAAGACTTCTATCATGTCACTCCTAGTCCTTCTGCCTGTTAGAGTAGACATACTGAGCTCCCACAATGATTCATTGTATTCTTTACCCTCCAGTCCCCTAACCTTGATGGGAGGAATAAGACAGGGAATAAGACAGGGAATAAGTTTAATTATTTCATTAAACTAGGTGCCTATCAGAATTCTTCTGATGTGACAACACTACCAATCCTTGGGTCTTCATTCACTTTCTCAATTCTCACTGTTACCACACGGCCAAGATTAATGTTGCTTTTCCTTGTGCTGATGAGATGTTATACATCTGTGGTGGTCCTTCTAGTGCAGTCAGGGGACCCAGCTCAGCTTTTAGCAATCTGAGTAAGACTAGGACAAATCTTACTTTTAAATTTTGCTTAATTAGGATAGGCTTAAGCCTTTGACAGCACGTACTAGCATTTATATGTACTAATTCACAGCATTTGTACTTTATTCTGACCTTCCTGGCACCTCACACACACAGTGATTAGAGGTAACAACAGGAGAAATCAATTAACATTCTTCCAGATTATGCAAGTGTAGCACATCAGGAAAGGAAATAGAAAACTGTTCACTTTTTAAACAATTTCTGAAATGTATTAAGTTTAAGTTGGTTAAACTGCGGGGAGGTTTAATATCCCCCCCACAAACCTCTCAAAATTTAAAAACAATGAAATGATGGCCCTACCAATTTGAGGACTTCAGTTAGGGTTTTAGGATGTGTATGGGCAAACTTTACTAATTTTTGGTTTACATGTACCTACCAGTAGAACCATTTGTTTAAAGACTGTTCAAAGTTACAACAGCACTAAAAAAAATGACTGGTTTTCATACTTACAAGTGTTGCATCATCCCCATGGTCACATAATCAAAATTCGAGCACTTGGCAATGGGCAAGTATTTATGACAACTGTCCTGGGGTCAGATGAACACCATTTGTAACCTTCCAACCAGCAAAACCTGGGAAGGCCAGATTCGCTTAACAACCACATGTTGCATTTAACAACTGCAATAATTTGCTTAACAACTGCAGCAAAACAAGGTCATAAAATGAGGCAAAATTCTATTGCCTAGCAATAGAAATTTTGCTTAGAAATCGAGAATTACCTGTATATACCTATGGTTTAAGTGAATATTCTCCATATTCAAAAGTGTAATCTGATCAGTTGTTAATCTCTACATTTAAGAGCCAAACCAAGCTTGTACTTATTAGCTAATCATAGTACTACCTGCACAGCTTGCATGTTTTCTTGCTAACTCCAGGATGTTGAGATCCCACTTAAACTGTCTCAGTGTGCCAACTCTATTATGGATGCCAACAGAAATTCTGATATGGCTAAAAATAAAACATCCATGTCTCTGGATCAAAACATGGAATGGAAATAGTCTTCTTGAATTCCCACTTCAAAATAGTCTGTAAAGCTTGTAATGTAATGCCTTTCATTTGTAAGCAATACAATGATATATACTATAAGACAAATGTCTTTGAACAATGAATCATATGAAATCACAGCCACAAAGAGAACAGATACAGTTCATAAATTAATTTTTCCAGATTATCTCTTCTCCTAGACCTCCTTGAAAACATAAGGCAAGTGAATTATATGAGCAATAATTTTACTTAGGAAAATAACTGAATTAAAAAAAACCTTAAGTGGATAGACTTGGATGGAGCAAATTTCTATTTCGTTATTATTAGATGACACTATCAATCTTTGTATAGCAAATATCTTGACCTCCATCTGAGGTCCAGAAACTTTATGCCCAAAGAATCTGAGTAGAGAATATTCTTGTTTACTATGATAAACCATTTTAGTTTAAATTGTTCAGAGCTGTTTATAGTTAAAGACAAGCCATAGAACTAATAATGAATTAGCATAGGAGTGATGATTGATACATAAAGGATTCTTATACCATGTCAGTTCTATGCTCCATCTAATCTATCACTGACAATGACTCCTCAAGACCTTTGGCAAATTTCCCAATACCGCTACTGATTTTTTTTAATTGGAGATGGCAAGGATAAAAGATAAGACTTATTGCACAAAACAGCTACAGCTTGTCTAGTTCAGAGAATTAAGTTGCAATAAAAAGAAGGGAGAGAATGAGGAGAAAGAATGCATGAAGACACACATAAATGGAAGTCTTTTGATAGATCTCAGTCTATGGCATGTAGAATCTATGTACAACTACTCAAAAAGTGGTGTACTTCTGATTTAGTTAGAATAAAATCTATGTTCTAAGCAAAAAAAAGTGTTAAGTGGAGCAGCAAAAGTGAATGTAGGGCCATGCCTTAATTATTAAACCAGGTGGCCAAGAAGTGTGCAACACTACCTGGAGTAGGGTCTTGTAAAGGAATAGACCTTGCAGAAGGTATGAGAAAACTTTTAAGGGGATACATGGAGAAAAAGGTTGCATAGTCCTAAAATTGGAGGAAGTGTGAAAAATAAATTCAAAGTAAACATACTTTGATTTTGTTCAGTACAAGATGGAATAAAGAGAAACTTGGATAGGCTTTCAAGATTCTCTTATTCCTGGAATCTATTTCTTGACTTGACCTACTTCAAGGTCTGTCATCAATCCTGAAAACCCCATTACTCTCTCATCAGAGAGGCATCAAAATCTGTTTCACAATCCTGCATTATGATGATGAATCCTCAAGGTTGTCTATAGAACAAGTTGCCAAGGTATTGCGACAGCATCAATAGGAAGTGGCTATACAAACAACAACTGGCATTATTTGTGGCAGGTGAACCACAAGCATTTTCTACAGATAGGACCAAAGTCACCTTTGCTCTTAATCTGATAAAAGAAGGGCAGCTAGATGGATCATACCTCACACTGAAGGCAATGGACCATTGTTGGACATTTTCCAGAATTTAGAGCAAGCAGAGAGGGTAGGAGAGTCAGTCCATTGTCCATGGTCCTTGATTACATACCTAGCCTGTCTTCCAAGGCAGGAGACGAGACTACAGTAGTTCTGATGGGAAGGTGATGCAAAGGAATTTAGAGCTGCTCTTGGGGAAGGAAGGAGAAAATTGTAGAAGGAACACTTGGAAAAGTCCTTAGTTTGAAGAAAGCACAAGAAAAAAATCTCAAAGTAACCACACCTTGATGTTTTGTTTAAAACGGGGCAGACAGGGATGGGTTTCAAAACTTTTTCCTACCAGTTCTGTAGGAACTGTGCGCTTTACTCACCTTCTTCTGCAAGCCCTGTGTGTAAAACAGCTGACGTGTGGCAATTGGCTGTGCCCCGTGAAGCAGCTGAGGTTGAAAAGCAGGAAATAAAGGTCAGTATAGAACCAGGAGGGCCCAGCAGCTGATCATCAGAGCAAACCGATTGGCTCACAGATGATCCTCGGAGCTAAAGGTTCAGCCACACTTGTTCTGACCAAGGCTTCCTGTTAAGTTTGCATAGAGAGGCAGACACGGAGTGCTTTAGCTCTTAAGTTTTATTGTGACTTCAGCTCAGAACGGACCCAATTTGGCTTAGCCGAGGCAGCTATATATAGCCGGCTGCCTCGGCTGACAGCCAATCAGAGTGCAGGGTTTTCCCGCACTTTTTAACCAATGATTTCAAACACTTTACAAGAACAACAAATCAATTTAAACTCTGCATACATAACACCCCTCCCCACTAGGTTTAGTCCATACTCAAACCCCATCTATCTAATGTATTCTTTTAAATAGGTGGGGCTCTTGCATGTATGTAGAGACCTACGTGGTTCAGGTTTTTTAGGAGTCGCACATTGTGATAAAGGAAATGTATCTGTTAACATCTCCATGCTTGGACTACTAGTCAGGGTAGAACCTGTTTGGTTGCTACAACCTGGTCTCTCCTCCCAGTCCAACTCCAACCCAAGGTCAGCACCCAAGTCTGGTAGTGATGTGCAATCTTCCATTTGTAAAAATGGTTGTTGGCACTGCGACAGGTTTTGGGATGGTTCCTGTCATGTTAGCTCGTTACACATGGGGTTGATTCTTGCTTGCTGATTATCCTCATAATCCTCCCCTTCCCCCCTAGAAGAGACAGTGGGTATGGAATCCAGAGAGGAGCAAGGGCGATGTTCCAGAGGCAGTCTGGACCTTAACTGATCTATGTGCCTACTCCACAAGAGACCATTTTCAGTTTGAAACCTGTAAGACCTGGGGCCTGTGATCTGGGTTACCTCAGCAGGAATCCATAGTGGTTCACCTACAAGGTTTTTAGCATAAACAGAATCACCCACATTGAATGTACAAGTCTTGAAGGTGGAATCTAAGGGAGCGTTGGGTGCGTAAGTGGGATGGAGGCAATCCAGAGTGGACCTTAGTTTCCTGCCCATCAAAAGCTCAGCAGGAGTTAGATTAGTGGATGGGCTGGGAGTGATGTGCTGGATACTGAGTAGTTTTTCAACTTTCTCAGTGATGTCCCCTGGATCAAATTGTTAGAGTTTCTCCTTGGTAAAGCATACCATGCGTTCAGCCTGGCCGTTAGCTGAAGGATGCCCAGGGGCTTTAATGGCATGTCTGATACCCTGCTGTGCTAACTATGATTCAAAAAGGTTGGATGTAAATTGAGGGCCATTGTCAGAAACAAGCACATCAGGCAACCCATGAGTTACAAAAAGTTTCTTAAGCTGTTTGATGACAGCTTCAGCAGTGGTGGATGCCATAGGGATAACCTCTAACCATTTTGAGTATGCATCTACTATAATAAGGAAAGTGTGCCCTCTGGTAGGGCCAGCAAAATCAATGTGAATCCTGGACCATGGGCCCCTAGGACATTCCCATTCCTGTTTGGGGGTGAGAGGTGGGGCAGGCCTGACTTCCTGACAGTTTGGACAGGAAGCAACCCAGTTTTCAACCATTTTGTCAATACCTGGCCACCATACATAAATCCTTGCCAATCCCTTCATTCTGACAATTCCCGGATGACCCTCATGCAACATTTCCAAGACCTCTTTCTGTAGTTTTGCAGGAATAACCACCCTGTTACCCCACAAAATACATCCTCTTAATACAGATAACTCAGTTTGTCTGGACTTAAAAGGTTGGGAACCTTGAGGCAGATCTTGAAGTGGCCAACCTTTCTTAATCCAGCCTATAACAGGAGCCAATAAAGTGTCTTTGGCAGTCTCTCTGGCAATTTCAGCAGCATGGATTGGAAGCTTGGCAAAAGTTTCTAGAAAAAAGGTGTAAGTCTCAGGAGCAGGGTCCTCAGTGTGTGTAGGAAGTGGGCAGCAACTCAAAGCATCTGCGTGCCCAATGTCTTTTCCAGGCCTGTAGATGAGTTTGTATGAATAAGCAGCAAGAAATTCAGTCCATCTCAGCATTCTTGGTGACAGGATTGTTGGTGTTGGTTTGTCCCCTGCCACAATGCCTAAAAGAGGTTTGCGATCTGTGACAATGGTGAATCTTCTCCCATATATGTACTCATGAAATTTCTTGACAGCTGCCACGATTGCCAAAGCTTCCTTGTCCAGTTGGCTGTAGTTTCTCTCTGCTTTAGTCAAAGTGCGAGAGTAAAATGCAATAGGGGCTTCCCTTCCACTGGGAAGCACATGGCTCAACACCCCCCCCCCCACTCCAAAAGAGGATGCATCACAAGTTAGTACAACAGGCAAATTCTCAGAGAACTGTATCAGTACACAATCAGAAGTGATTTTTTTCTTAATATTGTTAAATGCAGCTTGTTCTTTTCTGCCCCAGACCCATGCAGATTTTTTGTCCAGTAATCTATGTAGGGGTTCTGCAGTGGTTGCTTTCTGAGGTAGAAACATATTCTTATGTATGTAGGTTTGAATGTTATTGGTTTATTTTGAATTGTTCTTGTAAAATGTCAAATGGGATTGGTTTAAATAGTGCGGGAAAAACTCTGCACTCTGATTGGCTGGCAACTACGGCTGCTGGCTATAAGAAGCAGCCATAGCCCAGCCAAGTCAGGTCCATTTGAGCTGTAGTCACTTAATAAACTCTTCACTGAAGCTTTTCGCATCTGACTTCATGCAAACATAACACTGGCGACGAAGGTGGGATTCCCCTGAAGAAGAGACGACACGGAAGACAAGCAGAAGAGCGAGATGGCTGCGCTGAACACCACCCCAGCCCCATTCGATCCGGCGGCGGAAGACTGGGAATCGTGTGCGGATCGCTTCCAGATGTATTTGGAGGGAAACGACCTCGCTGATATCCCCGAGAAGCGGAAGAGGGCGGTATTTCTCACGCACTGCGGTCCGGCAGTCTTCAAGATGGTGAAGGCATTGGCGGGAGCTGCAGACTTGAAGGTAATGGAATGGCCTGATTTAGAAAAGCTTTTAAGAGCCCATTACGCCCCACAAGTATCGTGCCTCATTAAGAGACACGAGTTTCAGGATCAAGGGGAAAGCGAAAATGTTAATGACTCGTGGCAAGTTTAAGGGACATTGGGGGTGCTTGTGAGTTTACCAACTTAGAAGAGGCCATGCGTGATCAGTTTGTTCTAGGCCTTAAAGATAAGGTCTTACAGAGCAAATTACTAATGAAACCTAAGATCACGTTTAAGGAGGCCATAGAGGAAGCTGTTTCAGTGGAAGCAACCAAGTCCTCAGCAGCAGCCATGAAGAAAATTAACAAGGCCTCAAGCCATTCTGATGTGGAAAAGTCCACAACAACCCATTGCGAGCAAATAGACTCTGATTCAGACTGTAGTGAGGTAGAGGAAGGAATTTATAGACTCAGAATGGAGAAGAAAAGGAAGGACCTTGGAAAAAAGAGGCAAGAATTTTATTGCAGAGGCTGTGGGGGCACCCCGCACTGAATGCAAGTTTTTAGACACCATCTGCCTACGTTGTGAGAAAAGAGGTCACCTAGAAAGAATCTGCAAATCATCCAGAACTCCACCTAGTAGGAAGAAATTCCCTGAGAAGGAATTCAAGCCCAACAATTTCAGTGAGAAAATGGGGTGCAACTCAGAAGCAAATGGAAAGAATGAAATTCATCAAACAATCACCATTGGTCATTCTTCACCCTTGAGAAGCAGAAAAGTACATGTGAAGGTATTCATTGAAGGAAGGCCTTGCCAAATGGAAGTGGACTCAGGCTCCTATTTATCTATGGTATCATGGGACACTATTCACAGGCTACTTCCCAACATTCAGAAAAAGCATTTCCAGAAGCAAGCACTGACTCTTAAAGACTACCAAGGGAACAAGATTCCAGTAGTTGGAACAAGAGAATTCAACATGAAGTTTAAAGGCCACACCAAATGTTTGCCCCTGACCATCGTGGACAAGGATCGCCCATGCTTGCTGGGACTTGAGTGGTTCAATCCACTAGGCATCGAGGTGACTGGCATCAATCACGTGAGCAACTCTGAATGGGAGGAGGCCTTGAAGTCTGAGTTTCCAGAGGTCTTCAGCGAAGGATTGGGCAAGTACTTGGGGACCCCTATCATTTTCAATCTAGATCCCAAGGTACAACCAATCCGTTTAAAACCCAGAAGGGTTCCATTTGCCCTAAAGGAAAAAAAGTGATGCACAATTAGATAAACTAATAGCTCAAGGGGTTTTAGAGCCCACTGACCACTCCAGGTGGGAGACACCCATAGTCACACTAGTCAAGACTGATGGGTCAGTAAGAATCTGTGGAGACTATAAGGGGACACTGAACCATGCACTGCAGCAGAGCGCATATCCAGTTCCAGTGGTGCATCATCTGTTACATTCACTTGGCAGGGGTACAGTCTTTGCCAAATTGGATTTGGCCCAGGCATATCAACAACTAACAGTTTTTTTTTAATTACATTTATATGCCGCCCTTCTCCGGAGACTCAGGGCGGCTTACAATTTTTGGGATACAACCCAGTGTGCTCAGCAATAGCCTTCATTCCATTGCATATGCCTGCTTATTACTAAGCGGCATTTTTACAAGGTCAGCTAATTGCCCCCAACAATCTTGGGTCCTCAATTTTACCTACCCCGAGAGGATGGAAGGCTGAGTCAACCTTGAGCCTGGTGGGATTCAAGCCTACAGCAGTTGTAGGCAGCTGGAACTTAAGTGCAGGCAATTAACAGCCTGAGCCACCAAGGCCCTTCAGTTGATGATGCCACTGCAGAGGCCCAAACCATTGTGACTCATAGAGGTGCTTTCAAATGTAAAAGGTTACAATTTGGAATAAGCGTGGCACCAGGCATCTTTCAAAGCCTTATGGAAAGAATGCTCCAAGGACTGTCAGGGGTAGTGCCTTACTTTGATGATGTGTTAATCTCTGCTGAAAATGACACTCAGTTACAAGAAAGACTCAGAGAAGTCCTTACCAGATCCAGGAAAGCGGGGTTAAGAGTCAAGGAAGAAAAATGCACTCTTAAAACTGACAAGGTTGAGTTCTTGGGCTACATGATTGACAAGCATGGCATCAGCTCTGCACACATGCGCACTGGGAACAGGCTCCCCTGGGTGCTCTGCCTCGCTGCTGCCAGACTCCGGAGGCTCTGGAGGCAGCACCCCTCTCCCAGATGGTCCTGGCCCCATGTCTGCATCGGATGCAGGACCCTTATCCCCAGACACCTGGACTGGTCCCCATTCTTCCCCACTGTCAAATTCCGCTGCCGTCTGCACAGGCTGCCAGCAAACTTCAACAGAACTGGGCCAAACCGGTAGCATACCATCACTGGAGGCAGAGAAAAATTTAGATTGGCTTTCAGGATTCTGTATTCTACCACAATAGCGTGTCTGGAAATCCTACCATATCTGTTCTTTAAATGCCTCTTTATTAAAATTATGGTTTCTTCTTTTATTAGGATATCTGAGGGAGATGGGTGGTTTAGAAATAGGAAATATAAATATAAATAAATATCTGTTTTATCTGAATTGAATTTTAGTTTATTGAGCCTGACTAGCTCACTATTGACTGCAGGCATCTAGATTTCAGACTATAATTTCTACCGCCAAGCAGCTTGGGCTAAGTGGCAGAGTGTCCAAGATCCAGCTGAGCTCACAATACACTGGTGGATTTTCTGTTAAGCCACAATCTTTCCCAGGGCGTAAGAGGGAATTAAATACCTCAAAAACAACACAGAGTTATCTTCAGGGTGGCTCGATTTTATGCATTGGAGGTATTTTTGTTAGAGCATAAAATGATCTAGAACATCACCAGCAGCCTAAGGGTCTCAAGTTCATGGCAATCTCCACCAACTCCCTAGATTCTATATGGGTGATGCTTTTTTCCTTTAGAAATATTCCACTTTAAATCTAGAAACCAACTGAGAAATGAAGATTACAATAAATACAATATCATGTTAAGTGAATAAAAGTAATGATATTAATATTCGGCTCATTTTTCTTTACTCTTTTTTATCCTTGTGATGTGACTTTGCCAACATGGGAGTTGATGTCCCTGATATGCCTTTTAAAAACTAGCAAAAGATGGGCTTCTTTGCCCAAACATGTGAGATTTTAAAACAGTGTAAACTTGGTTCTTCTCTTTCTCCATTTTTGTTCACCCTCCTTTGGCTCTTCAGCTGGCATTTCTATCTATTCTGCTGGCAGATATCTCTGCAGGTAAATCTTGATATCACCCAGTAGGTTCAGTCAGCAAAGCGGGAAAAAATTGGATATCATTGGTGTACTGCTGACACAGTGCTTAACATTCTCAACATAATGGTTACTGCAGTAATTGTAAACTCATTGTAGAAATTACACACACACCACACACACATAGACAAATACAGTTCAGACTCAAATGTTATTTATTTATGTACAGGAAAATGGCATGCATACACATATACTTCTGGTCTCTTTCTTTTCCAAACATTAACAGCAATAAAAGCAACAGAATGATAAATAACTTTTAAAAACCCAGAAATAATAAAACTTGCATTAAACAAGATTTTAAATATTTGAGGAAAAAACCTAAACACCTATAAGTGTTCTCCTGTCAAAATGACTTATGAACCAGCAGAATCTCTCATACACAGCTATCTGGGGAGGATATTAGAAAGACAAGGTATCACCCCCAATAGAGTCTCTCCCCAACAGTCTCCAGGCTAATCTCTGATAATGTATTTGACTGCCAGAATCAGTAAAATTCCTTGCAAGTGCAATATTTAAGACAGTTATTCCCCATCCTGGCCATGGGCATTCTCGGAGTTGCTGGGCAGCCCTTTTTAAGGATGACAGATTAGGGAAAGCTGCTAAAAGAATATTTTCTCCCACAGATATCTATAGTTAGTGCAGGTGTGCAAGAGAGAGAGACACAGAGAGAGAAAGAGAGACAGAGAGACAGAGACAGAGAGAGACAGAGAGCATGTCACACCTAACAGAATAACAGAAATGGAAGGGACCTTGGAGGTCTTCCTGCTTCCTGCTCAGGCAGGAAAAGAGGTGGTGCTCAGGCAAGAAAACATGTAAAAAGTGGGTTTAATTGTACAGTTGTGCAATCGTGGTGTCCCTCTTGATTTTCTCAACCTTCACACTACTTATATGTTTAACATGTGAATTAAATGATAGAGATGGAACGAAGTCACTTCTGACTGTTCTCAATGCCACTCCAAGGAAATGATCATGTAAATAAACAAGGGAAAGGGTAAACAAGGGTTGGCAATCTAAACCTAGATCACACCAGCATCATTCACTTGATGTCTTCATACCTTCCTGTCTTCCTATCATACCACGCTTCCACCATGTCCACCAATCCATATGTGGCCTTTTGTGCTTTAATCAAAGTGATTTGTAGTGAAACAATGACAGATAAAATAATCCAAACTTGGAAAAAAAAACAACCCAAAGGAGAAAAGTTACCACCAAAACAACTGAAGCATTGTATGTTACTATTTCCTATTGCCACAGTGTGGCGGCCTGCAGGCTGAATACATCCCGTACAGGCCATGCCCACCCCAGCTCCATGAGGGGAAAAACGTTGCAATAGGTCACGTGATGGCAACATAACACCGTGAGTTTGAAACCTGAGGTGCAGAGTGTTATGTATGCAGTGTTTGAAATCATTGGTTTAGTTTGAATTGTTCTTGTAAAGTGTTGGAGATGATTGGTTTAAAAAGTGCGGGAAAACCCTGCACTCTGATTGGCTGTCAGCTGCGGCTGCCGGCTATAAGTAGCAGCCGCAGCAAAGCCAGTCGGGTCCGTTCAGAGTTGAAGTCACAATAAAAATAAGAGCTGAAGCACTCCGTGTCTGCCTCTCTATGCAAACTTAACACAGAGGAAGAAGAAAAGAAGATTTGACCCTGCCAAATTCCCAAGAAAGAACTGCTACCATTACAACTGGAGTGTACCGCTAAAAAATAAGGTTCAAAAAAATAAAAAAGCCGCAAATGTCAAATACCAAAATGTCATTCCAAATATATATGATAGTATTATCATGGGATTGTATCTGCTTCAATTTTATCATTTTATTGTGACATTTCATTGTCATGTAATCAGAACTAATTCCTACTAGGTTGCCAATGATAGGGAAGAAAATTTAATAAATTATAATACTGGTTGGCTGCACAATCAACCAGATGTTGACGGCATTTGTCATTTTTGTATTAATCATCATCATCATCATCATCATCATCATCATCATCTTTATTTGGATTCACAGTTTGGGACTGATTAAAACTTAACAATTCAAGTCCTAACCAAGGATCTAAGAGCTGTTAAAGTTGTTGTTGTTGTTGTTGTTGTTGTTGTTGTTATTATTATTATTATTATTATTAAATTTTGGAATGAACTGGACATCTACAATATTTAGGCTTTTTCCTTCTTTACTTGGAAACAACTGAAAAAATAAGTACTGATTGTTTTATAATGGAATCCGAATGAAATAATTTTCCATGTAGGATCTTATAATTAAGTCAATGAGATTTCTGAAATAAGCAAATCTAACTTGTTTTTATGGCTGTGTTAAAGTGTGAATCTTAAGCAAAACAAGATCATCAATCTTTTCAGAAGCTGCTATAGTAAAAAAAAATCAAACTGGTTTTGTAGATGTGTGAATGCTTTATTGAAAGCTATAAAGCTTCCGTACATGCCACTTGAAAAAAATGATGACCATAAAGTCAGTTTTAGTTTAACGACTTGGTAAATGAACAAAACATTTTTGTGTTGAATCCTGGAGGCTCCTGACAGCCCTTCACAGCATCCCTTCCTCCTTGCTGACAAAGAACATTGGGCCATTATTTTTTTTGGAAAAAAAATTCAATATATAGGATGGCTGTTTCACCTTAGTAAAAGGTGCAATTTTTTTGGAGATATGATTATTAAAAATCCTACATCATTTACTCACAAATATATTTGCCACTGGTTTTATGTTAAAGGTACAAGTGACATAATCCATTATTCAACCATTATCTAACTCATCCCCTTAACTGAGGTCTTGACCCTGTGCTTGGAATGTATCATTTCAAGAACATTCATCTGTTCTTCTGCAGAGAGAGAAAAATGGTGTTCATAAAAACTAGGTCTCAACCAGAACTTTAGATTACTTTTCTCACTAACATTTAATCTTTAATATGGACAATTTAAGTATGTGTTCTTTTTTTAGACATACTTAAAAGAAAGTGGCATGAATATTTGTGGGAAAAATAATGTAGGGTCAATGCACGTCTACCATAAATCTTCAGACCTCCAATTACTCAAGCTTTAGACACCTACGACAAGGGTCATTACATTGAACAGGGAAGATAAACTATAGCTACCTTACATAAGAAGTGTAACAATTACTTTGTGCCTCTTCCTCTTTATGCTCAATGAAAGGCCATGTCTTTGTGGAAGACACTATAATGAAACTGCAAAAGTTTGAAAGGAATTGTTCCAGTTTTTTGTCTTAAGAAGTAGACTTTCAAATGAATTTATATTCTATGAGAAAGAAAGGGGGGAGAGGGAGGGAAGGGAGGGAGGGAGGGAGGAAGGGAGAGAGGAAAGAAAGGAAAGAAAGAAAGAAAGAAAGAAAGAAAGAAAGAAAGAAAGAAAGAAAGAAATTCTTAGCTGCCACCTAGAAGACATCTGGACTTTTTCAGCCCAGATACGGTGGAAGGATTCAATTTTAGGAAGCACTGGGAAAGTAGTGTAGTAGTCAGGAGGACAGCCATCTTGGAAAGGCATTTCAAAGACAAGGTGCAACAGCCATTGTGTCCCACCAGCAGCTACCTAAATATAGAACTGGAGTCACTTGGCAAAAAGTCTCCCCACACACAATCACTGCATGGACTTAAGAGACTGCAGTAAGGACACCTATGCTAAGTCTTGTCAAGAGGGGATGCTGCGTGTAACCCTGTGAACTAGTCCACTTGAGATATTTCTATTGATAATCTTGTGTCAACACTGTACTTGCCCCTTTGCAACACTGAGGAGTTGACTGCAGTCAAGTCAGGCAGTCGTTTCTCCTCTACAAGAGTGATATTACCTGGAAAAAAAAGAGCCATGGTAGTGCAGTGGTTAGTTTGGGGTTTCATCCAATACCAATGGAGTGGTAGAATGAATTAACACAACAGTGGAGCACTACCTATGTTGCTATGTAAGCTATCAGCAAACCAACTGGGTGGAGTTCCTATTTTTCTCAGAAGTGACTTACAATAATTTGGTGCAAGCCAATTCATTGCTTGCTGCCAGGAGTTCAATTCACATCGGCTCAAGGTTGACTCAGCCTTCCATCCTTCTGAGGTTGGTAATATGAGGACCTAGACTGTTGGCGGCAATATGCTAACTCTGTAAACTGCTTAGAGTTGGCTATAAAGCACTATGAAGTAGTATATGAGTCTAAGTGCTGTTGCTATTGTTAAAAGGAATATGGAAGAAGGGGCCAGCTCCACAACAAAAAATCCAGTATATTCACCTGATATCTAAACAATTTTATTCCTTCTCCCCATACATGCACACCAATCTTGAAGATCAGTGCAAATATTGATTTACTGAACAGTAAGAGAGAATGACCCTGAGAAAGATCATCAAATACACATTGCACTTAGTTGTGTGCTCCTCTTTAGACTTCACACTCAAGTGAACAACTTATTTTCTGGTCTAAGCTAGCACATCCCCAAATTGAAACCCAGAGAACCATGAATATAGAAATAGCCAATCAAGCCAGCTAAAGGCAATCCTCTGGACAAAATTTGCTGACCAGAAGCTAAAGCTATTATTAAATATACTGTCAACATGTTTTTGTATATGAAATAGCATTTGTTTCAATTACCCCCCATAGTACACCTAGCATAAACAGTGACATTTATTAGAAGAAATAAGCTGAGTTTCAAGACTGTGCCAAAGTAGAGGCAAGGCTTGTTTAAATAGAAAATACAATGGACTCTGAACTCTGTGTTTATTTTTAGAAAGTTTAAATCACTCACAAGACTTCATATTAGACTGCGGCAGTGATGGCATTCCAATATTTTTACTTCCAGTTCTGTGGGCGTGGCTTGGTGGGCGTGGCAGGGGAAGGATACTGTAAAATCTCCAGTCAGAGGTGGTCTTTGCTGGTTTTCCAAACTACTCAAAATTTCCGCTACCGGTTCTCCAGAACTGGTCAGAACCTGCTGAATACCACCTCTGGACTGCGGTCCTAACTTTGGAGATTTGTCAACACAAATTTCAGCCCTACTCACAAAGTCCCCCCCCCTTTTTTTTTCTTGGAGCCATTGCTAGAAGCTAAAGTAAGAATTATGTTATCATAAAATCAACAAGAGGTGGTCATTTAGACTACTTAGATCAATCCCCTACTTACAAAAATCCAGATTAAAACATCCCTGGCAGATGGCTGTGTAGCCTCTGCTTGAATAATTTAGTGAAGAGGAGGGCTCCATTTTCTGTGGGTAACTCATCCTACTCTCAAACAGCTTTTATGGCTACTAGGTTTTATGGGGAGAATGTTAATAATCAGTAGTAATCATAGCATATTATTTCTCCCACTGTCTCAAATAATTTACCAAGACTGGAAACCAATCAACCAATTGCAATCAAGTAGGTACATTTTTTTAACAAAGATCACTGCAAATATCACTGAAAGCACATCTCTGCTAAGCAGTCAACTGATAAATAGTAAAACCAATTACCTGGGCAAGAGTAATTAACAAGACAAAGAACCTATTCATCTACATTTCCCCAAACTCACAAATAGGCTGCCCAAATGCCATCTATTGCAACAAAGGCAAGCTGAAGGAAGGAGAATTAAGAATGACCTTCTGACAGAGTCACACACTGGAATCAACACATACACATACCTACACACCTTCAAGCCCATACCAAGGACCAGTCCCTCCTATAAAACAACCTCTCTGTACCTCATTGTCACTGTAGCTACTTCAAGAATGAACCTCTTTGCTTTTGGGGATAAAATAAATCATTCCCACACAGTTTGTTTGGATTTCATTCTGATTTGTTCTTATGCAACCCCGCCTTGAATTGGGACCCCATGTTTATTCCTGACTTTCAGTTGGCATCTGCTTTGATGTAATTTAAATTCAGTATTCCATGTCTTACATTCTGAGACAAGAGACAATCAATCTTGACTTTCCAAGTGACATTCTTTGGTATATTTGAGACTGCTATCCTATCTCCCCTCAATCGTCTATGGCTAAACATACCAAGCCCTTCAGTATTACACAAACAGTTTCAGGTCTTTAGGACACAGTCTTAGCCTATAAATTCATATTTTTTCCTTTTGTTATTTAGAACAACTACAGTGTAGCAAAGCTGAGATTGAAATAGATAGACACATTCTTTTCTCCATTTCAGAAGCTTTAAATGTAAGCAAGAACAAGAAAACTTGGTATTATTTTCCCCATTTCATTAAAACGAAGATAAGTGAGCAAACTTTATTCTACAATTTGCTTGGCCAATACATAATTTGCATTTTCTCGAAGCTGCAAATGGGGATCACTTTAAAAAACATATATCATTCATTTATTTTCCAATAAAAGCAAACAAATTGCCTTCATGTAAGAAAAAGACTCACAGGATATAAAAGACAATTTCCAATTCTATCATCTATATTTAATTCCCCCCTTTGCAGAATGTGGTGAGCTTAGAGCAGCCAAAACTCTGATATTGTAAATATTTTTCTAACATAAAACTGGTATGATGAATTAATTCACAACATTTAGCATATGCAGGTGAAACTCAAAAATTAGAATATCATGCAAAAGTTCATTTATTTCAGTAATGCAACTTAAAAGGTGAAACTAACATATGAGATAGACTCATTACATGCAAAACAAGATAGTTCAAGCTGTGATTTGTCATAATTGTGATGATTATGGCTTACAGCTCATGAAAACCCCAAATCCACAATCTCAGAAAATTAGAATATTGTGAAAAGGTGCAATATTCTAGGCTTAAAGTGTGTCCCTCTAATCAGCTAATTAAGCCATAACACCTGCAAAGGGTTCCTGAGCCTTTAAATGGTCTCTCAGTCTGGTTCAGTAGGAATCACAATCATGGGAAAGACTGCTGACCTGTCAGTTGTGCAGAAAACCATCATTGACACCCTCCATAAGGAGGGAAAGCCTCAAAGGTAATTGCAAAAGAAGTTGGATGTTCCCAAAGTGCTGTATCAAAGCACATTAATAGAAAGTTATGTGGAAGGGAAAAGTGCACAAGCAGCAGGGATGACCACAGCCTGGAGAGGATTGTCAGGAAAAGGCCATTCAAAAGTGTTGGGGACTTTCACAAGGAGTGGACTGAGGCTGGAGTCAGTGCATCAAGAGCCACCACACCCAGACAGATCCTGGACATGGGCTTCAAATGTCGTATTCCTCTTGTCAAGCCGCTCCTGAACAACAAACAACATCAGAAGCTTCTTACCTGGGCTAAAGAAAAACAGACCTGGTCTATTGCTCAGTGGTCCAAAGTCCTCTTTTCTGATGAGAGTAACTTTTGCATCTCATTTGGAAACTAAGGACCCAGAGTCTGGAGGAAGAATGGAGAGGCACACACTGCAAGATGCTTGAAGTCCAGTGTGAAGTTTCCACAGTCTGTGTTGATTTGGTCATCTGCTGGTGTTGGTCCACTGTGCTTCGTTAAGTCCAGGGTCAACACAGCCATCTACCAGGAGATTTTGGAGCACTTCATGCTTCCTTCCACAGATGAGCTTTATGGGGATGCTGACTTCATTTTCCAGCAGGACTTGGCACCTGCCCACACTGCCAAAAGCACCAAAACCTGGTTCAGTGACCGTGGGATTACTGTGCTTGATTGGCCAGCAAACTCCCTGACCTGAACCCCATAGAGAATCTATGGGGCATTGCCAAGAGAAAGATGAGAGACATGAGACCGAACAATGCAGAAGAGCTGAAGGCCGCTATTGAAGCCTCCTGGTCTTCCATAACACCTCAGCAGTGCCACAGGTTGATAGCTTCCATGCCACACTGCATTGAAGCAGTAATTGCTGCAAAAGGGGCCCAAACCAAGTACTGAGTACATATGCATGCTTATACTTTTCAGAGGTCCGATATTGTTCTATGTACAGTCCTTGTTTTATTGACTGCATGTAATATTCTAATATTCTGAGATTGTGGATTTGAGGTTTTCATGACCTGTAAGTCATAATCATCACAATTATGACAAATCACGGCTTGAACTATCTTGCTTTGCATGTAATGAGTCTATCTCATATATTAGTTTCACCTTTTAAGTGACATTACTGAAATAAATGAACTTTTGCACGATATTCTAATTTTTCGAGTTTCACCTGTATATTTAATCTAATTCTAATTAGAGATGGTTTCCTATTGTTAATGCTAGTGACTAATCATGGGTACCTGCAAATAGAAAGCAGGATATCATAAGGCCTTCAATGTACAAATAAAATTTTCCTTTTGTGGTCAGTGGTAGGAAAGGGGTTGGGCTGGGTAGGGCAGGGGATGATGGAAGATGTTGGGGTTTGGAGAAATGCCTGCAGTAGTCCAGCCTAATCAAATTGGCCAGTTATATTTCACTAGTTACCACTGTCTAAAATTTGCATTTGTCTCTGGTCTAAATCCAAACAATCACCTAATAAGTAAAGCAAGCTTTTCCATCTTCTTACTCTTGTAGTGCTTGGTTGTTCAAAGACACAATACCCATAAGAAGAAGCAACAACAGGAGGGTTCCAGGCATTAGTACTGGACTCCTTGCATAACTATATATTTGGCAAATATCCTAAAGCTCTCTTCAGCTATCTATAAGGGTCATCATCTTACCTGCAAACACTGGAAATCTGTATGTTTGTTAGGTTTATGTGCCTTAACAGACAATCCATGTGTTCCTCTTACATTGGACCACTGGAATATTTATTATTTAAACAGTGATACTTTTATTATTTCTGATAGCACACTCCCATGATTTCACTAAGCACAAAGATGGAGCTTATTTTCATCAACATGAAGGAAGTAAAATGGAATCTTGCTTGGTTTGTTTAACAGTGTGTAGAGGATAAAAGAATATTTGCATAATCTGTCGGCCTTTGATGGACGAGGCCACATCAACAATTGCAGTTGTATGTCAGAAGCAACTTGTTATGATTTATATAGTGGATGCCAATCCTTGGGGAATGCCAAGAGAAAAGGTAAGATTCAATAAGAAGGTAGTGAAAATGGGGCAAGAATGAATAAACCAGGGATTAACAGGATTTATTTCATTTAAAAACTTTTGAGAAACTATTGAGAAATAAGTATATGAGCATTGCCTCATTTCCAGCAGGCCACTTGAAGCAATCCCATACTGCTTTCTGCCCTCAGCAATAGCTTCCTTCTGCCTCAGTCTTCTTTTACACTCATAATCCATGCACAAATTATTGAAGTTAGCAAATGTAGCTGGGATTTATAGATAGACCTCCAGCCACAAAAAGATGAATGGAAGTGTCATGTTCAGAAATAATGTATTACTGAGAGCCAGATGCTAGGGCCACAGGTGGCCCTCAAGCCTTGTGTGTGGGTTGCTGAGAGCACTGGATAGGCCACTATTGCAAAATGAATATTGAACTACACAACTATTGACCTTTCAAGCTGTTGTGTTTATCTTGTCACCTTGTGGTGGTTGTGGTGGTGGTGGTGGGGAATCTATAGGTACTTTGGCAGATGAATGGTAAGAAAAAATTAGTCAAAATAAGAACACAGTTTCAAAAATGTGTGAGAAATAGCAGATTCCCTGCCTTCCTCATGAAATGTTTTATTTAGAAACTTTGCAAATTAAACAGGGAAAACAACATTAACAATTAATGGGACACATTAAAAACAAATTCATTTGATAGTGGCTGCAATTTCCCCAGCGGCAATTGCAGACTTGAAAAAATTAGGCTAACGTGAAGCCAATATTTCATGGCTGATAAAGCAGCTACTACATTATGAAAAGACTTGAGTGATTCTTGAACTAATGTACTTCAGCCTTTGTGATATAGGTTTTTGAAGAACCGAGGAAAATCCTTTCCAATGTACACCAAAAGCTTCATTTTATTGCTTCATTGTTGTACAGCTTCAAACATTTGGAGAAATGGTCTTCAAATCAACAGTTTCTTGGGAAGATATATTGTCTCTTTCAAACAAGGCACATTAACTAATATTTTTGGTTTAGTTTTTTGAGATGCATTCTTTAAAAATATGCTATGTAAATAGAAAAGTAGGAGGGAAGGAGGCAGAAGAGTGGGGGAGAAAAGTGAGGACTATTTTAGCCCTATTCTATTAGATGAAAACATGCAGACTCTTGTTTTGTTGCTACACTTAGATGCTTTTTAAAAAACTTTCAGATTTGTTTTATCCCTACATACTCTTGTTGTCAGCCCAGGGCAAGTACATGAATGGCAAATGGAGGAGACCAATCATTCTTTGGTTTTTACTCAATTGAAAGTATGCAGGGTTTGGAAACACAACAGGATTTTTTTTTCCTTTTTGTTCTTGGAACAAAAATATAACTGAGGGACTACTATATGGGGCTACCCTTGTATGTCATACAGAGACTTCAGCTGGTGCAAAATGCGGCCACACGGGTAGTGATGGGAGTATCCCGATTCTCCCATATTACACCCCTCCTGCATGACTTGCATTGGTTGCCGGTTGCTCTCCGTGTGAGGCTCAAGGTTTTGGTAACAACTTACAAAGCCCTATATGGCTTGGGTCCGGGGTACTTGCAAGAATGTCTCCTTCCGTTGATGAATACCAATCGCCCAGTGCGCTCTCACAGACGGGGCCTCCTGGGGATACCGTCAGGTAAACAGTGTAGGCTGGTGGCCCCTAGGAGTAGGGCCTTCTCTGTGGGGGCACCCACCCTCTGGAATCAACTACCCCTTGAGTTGCACCTGGCCTCTGATCTCCGCTCCTTCCACCGCAACCTCTAAACATGGTTATTCTTACAATCGGGCCTGGACTGACAGGGGATCGGGGTTTTAATTCAAAAGGTTATTTGGCATCGATTTAATACTTTTTAAATTGTTTTTAACTTTTGTATTCTTTGTTTTTATGTACACCACCCTGAGTCCCTCAGGAGAGAGGGTGGCTTATAGTCCAAATAAACCTAACCCAAAACCTAAACTATAAAATTAGTTCTGATCCAAATCCATCCTCAAGTGCACAGAATAATGTGAGTTAACAAATTATCTAGTGAACTAAAGAAAAAGTATGAGATTGTTGAGAACTTCCATTGAGAACCTGTATACTGCACAAGTCAAAAAGAGGGCTGTGAAAATATCTACAGACCCTCACATCCTGGACATAAACAGTTTTAACTTCTACCCTCAAAACGATGCTATAGGGCACTGCACATCAGAACAACAAGACACAAGGACAGTTTTTCCCTGAATGCCATCACTCTGCTAAACAAATAATTCCAACAACACTGTCAAACTATTTAGTAAAACTGTATTACTATTATTATGCACGCCCCCTACAGACCTTTTAGGAAAGGGGTGAGGTCAATAGTAGACAGTTTAAGGTTAAAGTTTTTGGGGTTTGGGGAAGAAACCACAGAGTCAGGTAGAGTATTCCAGACATCGACCATTCTGTTGCTGAAGTTGTTCCTGTCAAGTTTACCTTGAGTTTGTATCTATTGTGTGCTCTTGTATTGTTATGGCTGAAGCTGAAGTATTCATTGACAGGTAGGACATTGCAATATATAATTTTATGTACTATACTTAGATTGAACTGAAGGAGGTGTAGTTCTAGGTTGTCTAGGTCTAAAATGTCAAGTCTGGTAGCATAAGGTATTTCTTGGAGTGAAATATTTCTGGACTTTCTCAACTGTATTAATATCAGATATGTAATGTGGGTTCCAGACTGATGAGCTGTATTCAAGTATTGGTCTAGCAAATGTTTTGTATGCTCTAGTTAGTAGTATGATATTACTGGAAAAAAAGCTATACAGAATTAGGTTAACAACTCTTAATGCCTTTTTGGCTATGTAGTTACCGTGGGCTCTAGCACTTAGATCATTAGACGTGAGTACTCCAAGGTCCTTGACAGAGTTTGGATCATCAACAAGGTCTTGACTATTCAGCTTGTATTTTATTTTTTGATTTTTTTTGCCAATATGTAAGACGGAGCATTTATTTGTTGAGATTGAAGTTGCCATTTGTTTGACCATTCTGATACATAGTCGAGGTCTTTTTGAAGGGTAGTAGTATTGCCGGTGGTGTTGAATAGCTTTACATCATCAGCTAAGAGAACGCAGTTGCTCTTAAATATGATCACAGAGGGCATTTATGTAGAGTATGAAGAGAGTTGGTCCTAGAACACTGCCTTGGGGGACACCACTGTTGACAGGTTCAGCATTTGATAGAACGGTCCCAATTTTGACCATTTGTTGCCTGTTTGACCGGAATGCGTCTATCCAGTTATGCAGGTGTCCAGAGATACCATAAGACTTTAGTTTTAGGAGTAGTTTGATGTGTACCACTGATTCAAAGGCTTTACAGAAGTCTATGTATATTGGGTCTATTGCTTTGCCCTGATCGAGTTGTGTAGTCCATATGTTTTTGCAGTGTAAGAGTTGCAGATTACAGGATAGTTTTTTTCTGAAACCAAATTGTTTGTTAGAGAGTAGGTTGTTTGTCTCTAAGTGGAGGATAATGGATTGGTTAATAATTGATTCCATGACTTTACAGGTAATGCAGCATAAAGAGATTGGTCTGTAATCTTCAACTAGGCTGGGGTCTCTCTTTTTGAAGATGGGAATGACCATGGCTTGTGACCATAGGTTTGGCAAGGAGCTAGTCCTGAAACATTTTTCAAAGATTATGGTTAGAGGTTCGGCCAATGCAGTGGATAGCTTTTTTAAGAAGTAGGCACATATTCAGTCTGGTCCAATAGATGGTTTTAGATTGCGTAGTGCTTTTTCAACATTGTCTTCTTTAAAATTGATATGTATTAGATCATTGAAGTTGTCTGTGGTTCGACTAGGAAATACTAGGCATGATCCATTGCTGTTTACAAATACTGAGCCAAAGAATGTTTTAAAGAGGTTGGCTTTAATGGTGTCATCATTGCAGTCTTTACCATTAGGTCCTTTCAGGGGTGGGATGGACCTTGAGTCTTTTAGTTTGTTGTTTACAAAATTGTAGAAAGCGTGGGTGGAATTGGTGCATAGAAGGTTTTCCTCTTGTTTAATGTGATAATTATCTGGTGGCATAAATTTTTGTATCGGCTTTTAAAGTTGGCAATGTGACCAGATCTGTTTTTCTGCCAAAGGAATTTCTTTTTGGATTGGAGCTTCCTTATTGTTATGGGTAATTTGTTTTTTGTTTTTTTGGTTTTGGGAGTTGTTATTGGTGCATATAGTTTGATGACTCTTTTGACTTCAAGTAAAAATGTGTTGTAATGGTCTTCAACAGTATTGCATCCTGTGAATAGAAATTGCCAATCAAGAGATGAGAGATCATTGTGTATAAGATCATAGTTGCCTTTTTTGAAGTTATAATTGGAGATCCCGTCGTTATGATGATTTTTGTGAGGACATATGTTGACACAAAAGTCAGTCATGCTGTGGTAATTGTTGAAAAAGGGTTCTTTAATTTGTACTCCATAAATTGAATTCAAACTATTGCAGAAGATGAGACTGAGGCAGTTGTTAAGTCTAGTATTGTTGGTTACTAATCCCAGATTTGTTACAGCATTGTAGAAGGTTGCATGTATGGGTAAATGAATAAGCAAGTTTTGAAATAAAATTGATATCCATATTCACATTCATTTATATGTATCAGGGAGATGGCATTGCCAATCACTGCATTGGTTGCCAGTTGCGCTCCGGGTGAGATTCAAGGTCTTAGTTTTAACATACAAAGTCCTCCATGACATGGGTCCTCAATATTTAAGGGAGCAACTCCTGCCGACATCGAATGCCAACCGCCCTGTGCGAGCACATAGGCAAGGACTCCTTGGGGTCCTGTCGGCCGCCAATGCCAGCTGGCGGTTCCCCGATGACGAGCCTTCTCTGTCACGGCCCCTGACCTCTGGAACCAACTCCCCTTGGGGCTCCGCTTGGCCCCTGATCTCCGCATCTTCTGCCATGACCTGAAGACCTGGTTATTCGACCAATCCAGGCTGTGACCCTCTTTGGGTGGGGTGGTTTTTATATGTTTATATGTTTATATGTTTTTAGTATTTAACTTTTTGGGCTTGTTAGTTTAATTTTTTCTTAACTATTTATTATTGTATATATTGTTGTTGTTTTTTAGTTGTGAGCCGCCCTGAGTCTTCGGAGATGGGGCAGCATACAAGTCCCAAAAATAAATAAATAAATAAATAAATAAATCACAAAAAGTCATTTATACATTAGATTGCTTTTTATAGCTTGCTCCTTTAGTTGACTTTTTTATTTTAAAAATGAAATAAAACAGTAAACATTACATTGCCCTATACATGAATATGGCAGTGATAATGTTGATTACCTATCCAAGAATTTGTGTGTGTGTGTGCACTTGCACATGCACATGGATATGCATATTTATTTAAAATAGGGCTTATACTGTACTTATCCTGTAGATTCAGATCTGTTGTCTAGATATATTCATGAATTCAGACTCACAGCAGAAGCTGTGAGGGCATTTGTTTCATTTTAGTTATGATTGAAGTAGTTTCAGTTTCAATCATAACAATACAAGAGCACACAATAGATACCAACTCAAGGTAAACTGCACCAAACTTGATTGCAGGAAATATGACTTCAGCAACAGAGTGGTCAATGTCTGGAATACTCTACCTGATTCTGTGGTTTCTTCCCCAAACCCCAAAAACTTTAACCTTAGACTGTCTACTATTGACCTCACCCCTTTCCTAAGAGGTCTATTGGTGCATAAGCGCACCAATATGCCTACCATCCCTGTCCTATTGTTTCTTTTTATTTTTTTATATGTATCCATTTCATGTATTCATAACTATGTTTATACTTATACCTGTTATCTTATAACTGCTTGATAAAATAAAAGAAATAAAAATAAATAAATACATCCCAGCTGGGTTATTTTAGCATGTTGTCCAGAGGTTGCTTTCTAAATAATGTTCAAAAACTTCAGCTCTATTTCTGAATCCATTTCTGAACATTCTGCACTCTTATTCTATTACACAGAATAAGTTATTCTTTTATTAAAGCACAATATCTTTTCTGACACAATGACAGACTTCAAAGTCTTGGTTAAAACTCATAGAGTCCTACACTTCTTGGAACTAAGCTATCTGGAGGATTGCATCCTCCTTTAGACTCATTATGAACTTCAGGATAGCATCTTCTCTCAATCCTATCACTCAGGAAATAAATAGTATAACAAGAATACAAAAATGTTCCTCAGTGTTTGCTCTCAGGATCTAGTGCTGTCTGGCAGAAAAATCCAAGATAATTTATTCTCCATTATTCTTTGGCCAGCAAGTAAAAGCATTTAGACTTTTGACATCTAAGCAGATGTTTACCAAATGGGCTTTTTTTATACGTTTCAGTTAGTGGTGGGATTCAAATTTTTTTACTACTGGTTCTGTGGGCATGGCTTGGTGGATGTGGCAGGGGAAAGATACTGTAAAATCTTCAGTCAGAGGTGGGATTTGCCGGATCTCTGAACTACTCAAAATTTCTGCTACCAGTTCTCCAGAACTGGTCAGGACCTGCTGAATACCACCTCTGGTTTCAGTATACTTTTAAGGCATAATTTTAACTATACTTCATTTCTATTATGTTCATTTATTATCTGCCTTCAGTAACATCCATTGGGAAATGGTAGGGATATCAATCCAGGTAGTCCTTGACTTACAACCATTTGTTAAGTGACCATTCAAAGTTATAAGGGCACTGAAAAAGTGACTTATGACCATTTTTCACACTTATGACAGTTGCAGCTTCTCTGTGGTCAGGTGAACAATATTTGGGTCGCTTGGCAACTGGATCATATTTATGATGGTTGTAGTGTTCCAGGTTCATGTGATCCCCTTTTGCAAATCTTCTGACAAGCAAAGTCAATGGGGAAGCTGGATTCGTTTAACGACCATGTTGCTAACACAATGTCTGCAATGTGTCAGCATTCCAGCAAACCTCCATCCCAATCAATAACTCCGAGACAAGCATAATCTCAAAAGTACCTTTACTGGAATAGCACCTGGCACATCTGTGGAATCTCAAAACTAAAGTTTCCCGGACTTCCCACAATGTCCCAAACTACAATCCATCCCCTTTTTCACCATCATCACATCACATGGGCCAATCACGATCCATCCCAGTGTAAGATCCTTTTTCCCTGCTGCACCACACTTAATAACCTTGAACTAAGAAAAGAATGTTATTTTGTCTACTTAGAACTACTCAATTGAAATCACCCTCCTCCCACTTTCTCAGGCTATGTGGCAGCATGGAATATGGCTTCCAAAGCTGACACAGTGATTCTCTTGACTGTGGCACGAAGTCGTCGATGAGGCAAAATCTATTTAACAAATGTTTTGCTTAGCAATGGAAATTTTGGGCCCAATTGTGGTCATATGTCAAGAACTACCTCTACTACAAAAAGTTATTTTTTAAAAATAATATGGAAGCCATATTGAGACCAGATGCTTCCACACTGCCACATTCTTGAGCCTGGGAAAATGGGAAGGGGGAATTTCTTGGAGCTTATGTGGTTAGACACAATAGCATTCTTCTTCTAAGTGAAGGTCATGTTATTCTGCACCTGGGTGAGGGGAAGTCTCAAGTTGGGATGGATGGTGATTGGGGCATGTGATGTGATGATGGGTGCAGGGGGTGGATTTGTAGTTTTACTTATTGCAAGGAAGCCTGGAACTTTCAGATTCGGGATTCCCCAGATGTGCCAGTTTACTATCCAAATAAAACAGAACTTTTGAGAAGATGCCTGTCTTGGAGTTATTTGTTGGAGTGGAAGTTTTTTGGAATGCTGACAAATGAATTGCAGCAGTTTAAAGTGTCTCAACATATATGTTGAAATCCTCCAAGTTATACATTCAAGAAGTATCACACAGCCCCATGGGCTGACAAAGGAAATGTCCCAACAGAATCTTATGTTCATGTCCATTTTGATGTCCTATCCTATTCTGTATATCCATGTTAGATCTGATTCAGCCTTGCCTTTCTGCCCCTCCAATTTTACCTGCTGATACACTCAACAACTCTAACATGGCATTATTTTCTTTCTCCTGTTGTTTCAAAGCTTTTAATTGACATGTTATGTAGTTGGGCAGGCAGGATAAAATTGCCTTAGTATGGCTAAGCAGAAACAGTAATAATACGTTAGATACTACTAATTAATTTTGTAGTTCAAATGCTATCAGTATACCAAAAGCAGCCCTGGAGGAATTACAAATGAGAACAATTAAATTTTTATGGAGCAATAAATCCCAAGGACTACATTCAAAAATCTACCCACCTGACTTGAGAGGCAAATTGCCAGCAGATTATTAAATGCTGGCAGATCTGTTAAAGTCATTATCACCCTGGTATTCTTATAGTGACAACAATAAACCCTTGACTGTGTTTTATACAGATCTTTAGTACAGTAACTAATGAATGCAATGAAATTTGCCAATAGTTTTCAAATTATTTTCAGGATTGTTTCTTAGTTTCTTTAAGCTACTTTTCCCAAACCATCAGCACTCTTGCCTAACTGGAGGTGGCTGCTAGATTGATGGCAAACTCTACCTTCTCTCCTCCCGCCCCCCCTTGCTCTCTACTCTCTGCCCATCCATCTTTTTGGTCAGATGTATTTATTCTCATTGGGTTCCTTTGTCATTATTTACTTTAATTATTATTCTTTTGTTTACATGCCTTTTCATTTTTTTTTCCTTTTTATTATTGTACTGTAAGCCACCTAGAGTAGCCCGAGATAGGGGGCAAATATGTTTAATAAACTTTTTTATTATAGCAAATAAAATAAGAAGAATGTTCTCTATGTGTCTTTGGATTATAGCTGTTACAATTTCCAGAGATTATGACCTCTTCGTTGAATTATCCCAAAGGAAAAATTAAGAATAGTTTGCAAGCTTATCTAAAAGATAGTGTATGCTTCATAATTGATTTGTCTAGCCATGCGTAGCTACAATGAATAATTGTGTAAGGCAATATTCCATAACTGACATATAGTATACTGTATAATAGAATCCACTACACCATTCTGCAGCAGAAATTCTGTAACTAATATTCAGGAATTCTTTGGTAAACAAGTTTCTCTTTAGATGGGAGGAAAAAAAGAAAACCACAAATTTCTCTGGTTTGCAACTAGTTAGAAAATTCATTTCACAATGTATTATTTATTCATCAATTCTATTCATGTTTTCTCAGAAAACTGTTCACTCAAATTTTCTATGACCTTCACTAACTGTGTGTAGGATTACCACCAGGGAGTATCGATTATGCCATGGACTCAGAGCACCAAGAATGTCATATGGAGATATATATATATATATATATATATATATATATATATATATATATATATATATATATATATATGTAGGTCTTGGTGTATTTGGGTCTTGTCCCGTGTAAGATTGAGAATACCTTGGCAATGTTTCGACGAAATCTCATCCGTCATCTTCAGGCTGGTGTCTTCAGCTTCATTCTTCTGGGAGAAGTGTGTGATAGTGGCTGTTTTTCCCTTTTAAACTCCAGAGTTGGCTGTGTTGTTACTTCTTGATTGGTTGATGGAGTTGATGTATGCAGATTGGATGGCTTTTTCCTGAGACCCTGTGTGGCTGAGGTGCTGGCTGTGTGTCTCTCAGCCTTTTGTGTTGTAACGACCTGGGTAATGGGCTGTGTGATGACCTTCTGAGTTCTATTGTTGTGACATCCTGGGTGTGGTGCTGTAGTCTCCTGGGTCGTTGTCTGTGTTGCAACCTCCTGATGTTTTGTGTTGTACTCTCCTGAGTTCTGTGATGTAGTATCCTGGGTGGAAGGCTGTGATGTGACATTCTGGGCCTTGGTTTGGCTCCGAGTTTGAGGTCTGGCTATGTGTTTATAGCGTGTGTCAGTTTGCTTAGTTTGGGGGTCGGAGGGGGGTGTAGCAGCTGGTGTTTCAGCCATGGTCTGGTTTCTGGATGGTGGTTGCCTTTCATCTGTGGCGTGGGCTTGGGTTTGAGTCTGGTGAAGGAGATTGGTGGTGGCATCATGTGTTATTTTGGGTCCGTGTTGGTTTTTGTGGCTGGGACTCGTTTGTTGATTAGGGCTAGTTTCCAGATGTCTGGTAGGTGGGAAGTATCATCCCATTTATTCATGTTATGGGGGTGTTTCTCTATTTCAATGGCTTCCCTAATTATTCTCTTGTTGAAGTGTTCAGTATTGGAGATAAGTTTGGATCCCTCAAAATCAATTTCATGTCCTGTGGCTTTAAGGTGCTGGAAAGGGAGGGAGTTTTTTCTTCTTTTCTGACTGCGTTCTTGTGTTCTGCAATGCGTGCATTTATTCTCCTGTTGGTTTGTCCAATGTATGTGGCTGGGCAAATTTTGCATGGTATTTTATAAACTCCTTGGTTATCTAGCTGGATCTTGTCTTTAGGGTTTCTTAAGATGTTGGCTATTTTTTGGTCAGTGCCAAAGGCTGTCCTGATATTGTGTTTGTGGAGAATTTTGCTGATTTTATCTGTGGTGCCTTTGATGTAAGGGAGGAGGGCGATGCCATTGTCCTGTTCTGTGTCTTGGTTTTGGGGAGTCTCCCTTGGATTAGGTTGGTGATTGTGCTTCTTTGGAATCCATTGGACATTAATACGTTAGTGAGGGTGTGTAATTCTGTTCTCAAGTGGTCTTTGTCAGCTAGGCGTTTAGTTCTGGAGATGAGGGTCTTGGCTACGGAGTTGATCTGTGCAGGGTGGTGATGGGATTGTGCATTTAAGTAGCGGTTAGTGTGTGTCTTTTTCTGGTAGATGGTGTGTCCTAGGGAGCCATTGGGTTTTTTGTAAATTAGGATGTCCAGGAACGGAAGTTGGTTGTTGGTTTCTGTTTCCATGGTAAATTGTATTTTGGGGTGTAGGCTGTTGAGATGTGTGAGGAAGTTGTCCAGTTTTTCTTTCCCGTGTGGCCAAATTACGAAAGTGTCATCTACATATCTAAGCCAGAGTTTGGGTTTGTATTCGGATTTGTCTAGAGCATTGGTTTCAAAATGTTCCATGTATAGGTTAGCGATGACGGGTGAGAGGGGTGATCCCATAGGTGCTCCTTCTATCTGTTTATATCTTTGTCCATTGTGGATGAAGTACGTGTTGGAAAGGCAATGGTTGGTCAGATCTAGGATGTGCTTAGGGGGGTTGTATTTGTTTTGGATAGCTGTCAAGGCTTCTTTAATAGGTACTTGAGTGAAGAGGGATATGACATCGAAGCTCACAAGTAGGTCGCTGGGTTGTAGGTTTTGTTTCTTTATTGTTTCTATAAAGTGGAAAGAGTTTTGTACGTGTGAGGTGATGGATTCTGTGTAGGGCTGGAGTTGTTTAGCGAGAAATTTGGCAAGGTTCTGTAGAGGTGAGCCTATGGAGCTGACTATGGGTCTGAGTGGTGTTCCTTCTTTGTGTATCTTGGGGAGGCCGTAGAGCTTAGGGCATCTAGATGATTTTTCTCTGGGGATGATTCTTTGTTGGATCTCTTCACTGATGGGTGAGGCTTTTATTTTGGATTTGGTGGTTTTCTCCAGAACTAAAAACACTATTTAAAGACATTAAAGAAGAGGTAAAAATGATAGAAATGGAGATCCTGAAATATAGAAAATTACAGGAAGCATCAGATGAACAAGAAGGGCGGGACAAAGAAGAAGAAGCCATCTTCAATGATCAAATGACTCTAAAATGGGTTAAGAAAAAGGGGAAGAAAAAGGGGAAAAGAGGAAAGAGAGTTAAAAATCTAAGATTGGAGGCAACAATTTTTAAAAAAGTATAAAATGGGAAATAGTTATAATACTGCAAGGAGCCATAAGGTAGGATTTCAGAAGGGGAAATTGGACATAAAAGGGGAAAAATGGGAAGGGAGAAGAAGAGGGGAGTTGACAAGAAGAGAAAGTGGTAAAAAATTGAACCAAGATGAGCAACAGCAAGAAAAATACATAAAAATTAAAATCCAACAGTTAGACAATGATTAATTTAAGTTACTGAGAGGATTCTGCAAGGGTACATGAGATAAATATGGTTAAGTTAGAAAGAAGTTAGTATAGTTTTTTTTTCTTTTCTGTTAATAAGTAAAGGAGGTAAAGAAGGAAAGATAATAAAGCCTCTAACAATTTAAAGAGAAAGTATGGAAATTATAAGAGGTATGGAACGTTTTAATACTGTTTTTCTTCTTGATGATGAAATATAGTGATATGGATATTAAATGGCAATAAAATGGAAATATCTTAATGAATGAATGAAGGAGATAAATATTAACAATGGCTGAATTGAACTTCAAAAGAAATAATTACTTTAATTATTATTGTTATATGTATGCATAATCTTCTTTTTCTTTTTCTCTTGTAAAGAATCTAATGGATATTTGTAGGAATGTACCAAGCAGAATCTGATTAATAATGGCTAGATGATATAAAATAGAGGGTAACAGAGGTAATAATGGTAAAGGTGAAATATAAAAGTTAAACAATAATTGGTTAGAAGAGATAGAGGTCTTATCCTTTAGGGTAGTAATTACAGGGTAAAATAGGTTTTATAAGATAATATAAAATTCTAAACAAGATAGACAAAAGTGTAATAATATTGATTGGCAAGATATTGAAAATTGGAAAAAGAAATGTAATTAATGAAATGATAGAATGATGAAATAACTGAAGCAAGACTATAGAAGCTAGAGAAAGGGGGGAAATTATGGAAAATAGTGGAATTTGCTATGATAAATGGAATAGAATATACAAAATGAGTGTATAATTGAAATTATAGTTGCATGGAGAAGGGAGGGTCCGGTAACACACCGTTCTCAAAAAAGAATTTTTGTTTTTTTTGTTTTTATATTTGTCTGTATGCATTTGTTTGCCGGGATTGGTTCTGGGATGATAATATGAAGTGTTATAAGATAAATTAATCTAAAAATATGGAATATTTTGTATGTGAGAATATATAAAAATAATTAATAGATGAGAATGGAAAAGATGTACAAGGAGCTTTAACCTACCAGCATACCATATGTTTTTTCTGTGTATGTTTGTCTAAAATAATAAATCTTTTTTCAAAAAAAAAATTAAAACATACAAATACAATAAATAATTAAAAAGAATTAAACAACTATAAAGTCCAATAAGACTGAATTAAAATACTTTAAAACTATCCCATACCCCCTGTGAGGTAGTCACAGCCCGACTTGGTCGAATAGCCAGGTCTTCAAATCGTGGCGGAAGGTGCGGAGGTCAGGGGCCAGACAGAGGTCCAGAGGCAGTTGGTTCCATAAGTTGGGGACCGCCACAGAATAGGCTCACCGCCGGGAGACCGCCAGCCGACATTGACTTGCTGACGGGACCCCGAGGAGCCCCTGCCTGTGTGCCTGTACAGGGCGGTTGACACTCGATATCAGCAGGAGACGCTCCCTTAAATATTGTGGACCCATGTCATGTAGGACTTTGAATGTTAAAGCCAAGACCTTGAATCTCACCCGGAGTGCAACCGGCAACCAATGCAGGTCGCGCAGGAGGGAGGTAATATGGGAGAATCGGGTGACTCCCATCACCACCTGCATGGCCGCATTCTGCACCAGCTGCAATCTCCGGATGGTATGCAAGGGCAGTCCTAAATAGAGGACGTTGCAGTAGTAGAGTCGCGAGGTAACAAGAGCATGGGTGACTGTATGCAGGGCATCTCGGTCCAGAAACGGGCGAAGCTGGTGAACCAGCTGGACTTGGGCAAAGGCCCCCCTGGCGACGGCCCCCACCTGCTCCTCCAATTGGAGCCACGCGTCCAGGAGGACCCCCAGGTTCTGCGCCCTATCCACAGGGGGCAACACCACTCCCCCTATGGTCAATGATGGACATTCCTGACTGGACCGAGATGCCAGTATGTACAGCCACTCAGTCTTGGCCGGGTTGAGCTGAAGCATGTTTCCGTCCATCCAGATCCGCACCGCATCCAGACAGCGAGTCATCACGGAGAGGGCATCACTGATCTGGTTTGGGGTGGAAATGTATAACTGGGTATTGTCAGCATACTGGTGGTACCTCACCCCAAAACCATGAATGATCTCACCCAGCGGTTTCATGTAGATATTAAATAAAAGGGGGGAGAGGACCGACCCCTGAGGGACCCCACAAGTGAGCACCCTCTGATGAAAGACAATGTCACCTGAGCCCAAAATTTCTGTCGCTAAGCAAGACATTTGTTAAGCAAATTTTGCCCCATTTTATGACCTTTCTTGCCACAGTTGTTAAGCGAATCCCTGCAGTTTTTAAGTTAGGAACAGTGTTGCTAAGTGAATCAGCTTTTCTCATTGACTTTGTATGTCAGAAAGGGATAAATGGGGATCATGTTACCCTGGGACACTACAATTGTCATAAATATAACCAGTTAAGCTGCCAAGCGTCCAAATTTTGATCACATTGACCATGTGGATGCTGCAGTAGCCGTAAGTGTGAAAAACAGTCATAAATCACTTTTTCAGTGCCCTTATAACTTTGAACGGTCACTAAATGAACTGCTGTAAGTTGAAGACTACCTGTACTTCCTTTTGTTTTCTTTCTGAAGGAAAAAAAATCCTCCCTTTCTAAAGGGCCTTGGTGGTGCAGGCTGCTAATAGCCTAGCACTTAGTTCCAGCTGCCTGTGATTAGTGCAGGCTCGAATCCCACCAGGCTCAAGGTTGACTCAGCCTTCCATCCTCTTGGGGTAGGTAAAACTGAGGACCCAAGATTGTTGGGGGCAATAAGCTGACTTTGTAAAGATGCCACTTAGTAATAAGCAGGCATATACAATGGAATGAAGGCTATTGCTGAGCGCATTGGGTTGTATCCCAAAAATTGTAAGCCGCCTTGAGTCTCCGGAGAAGGGCGGCATATAAATATGAATTTTTTTAAAAAAATCTACTATTTTATTTCTAGCAATTTTTTCTCCTCCTCCAAAGTCTCATTCTAGTTTTGTTTCTCTTTTTTTCCTCCCTGGAAGGACTATTTCAGTTTTATACTTTTTTCTTGCCCAATGGCTTCCTACCAAACTGTCTGTAAGAGCCCACCACAATGGGTTGCTATCTATTTATATAGATGGAAAGCCACCCACAATAAATTTCTTTTATTATAAATAATAAAAAGAATCATAAAATATTTCTGGAATCATAGAAATGACCTATGGTGTTAGCAAAGGAGCATTGGTTGTAAAATACAGCTTTCCATGTACCTGTCTTCTTGGTTAAGAGGAATTCTATGGAGGCAGTTTGCCTACATCCCAAATAACATGATTAAGATCTATGATTAGGCAGCTCGGGTGAAAACATGGCTCTTAATCTTTGCCTGTCAGCTCTAATAAGCACAGTTGGTCTGGATAATTGTAACTTGATATGCTAATTGTCTGGATGCGGTACGGATCTGGATGGACAGGAACATGCTTTGGCTCAATCCGGCCAAGACAGAGTGGCTGTGCATACTGACATCTCAGTCCAGTCAGGAGATTCCATCTTTGGTCATGGGGGGAGAGGTGTTGCCCCCCATGGACAGGGCACGGAACTTGGGTGTCCTCCTGGATTCACGGCTCAGGATGGAGGAGCAGGTAGGGGCCGTGGCCAGGGGGGCATTTGCCCAGGTTCAGCTGGTTTGCCAGCTGTGCCCTTATCTGAACCGAGATGCCCTGCGCACTGTCACTCAGGCACTTGTTACCTCCCGGCTCGACTACTGCAATGCTCTCTATATAGGACTGCCCTTGCATACCATCCGGAGGCTTCAACTGGTGCAGCGCTGGTTGTGATGGGAGCATCCCAGTACTCCCATGTTACACCCCTCCTGCACGAGCTGCATTGGCTACCAGTTGCCCTCCGGATGAGATTCAAGGTCTTAGTATTAACATTCAAAGTCCTACGAGACATGGGTCCAGGTTACTGGTTACTGCCGGCATCGAATACCAACCGCCCTGTACAAACGCACAGGCAGGGACTTCTCAGGGTGCCGTCTGCGACCCAGTGTCGGCTGGCGGTGTCCCGGGGAAGGACCTACTCTGTAGCAGCTCCCGCTCTCTGGAACCAACTGCCTCTGGGGCTCCGCCTGGCCCCTGATCTCCGCACCTTCCGTCGCAACCTAAAAACTTGGCTGTTTGAACAGGCTGGGCTGTGCTGACTCCTTGTGGGAAGGGTTTTATATGTATTATGGGATTTTTAGTTTAATTCGGCTTGCTGTAATTTAATTCTATTTTAGTTAACTTAATTTATTGTATTGTTTTTATCTGTGAGCCGCCCTGAGTCCTTTTGGAGAGGGGGCGGCATACAAGTTGAATTAATAAATAAATAATAAATAAATAAATAATAATAATCAGAATGGAGAGATTTCCAGGATTCTAGCAAGATGCAGGGTTCGCAACAGTTTATTGGGATTACTAAATTAATCCAGTTTCAGGCAAAGTGATCCAGAGGGTTCTGAACTTAATCCAGTGGGATAACATTTTACCCCACTGCTGAGTTAACATCCCAGTTTTTATGTTGGTGTTTTTTCTTTGAGTTGAAAGGGGAAATTTAATTTGCATTGTTTTATGTGAGGCCAATAAAATTAGCTCACCAAAGAAACTTGTTTATAAACTGAGAAAATACCTATTCATACCTTATATGCCCCTGCACCAGCTAAAACAATTTAGAATTTCAAAGAGAAGACGTGGGCATAGAAAATGACCGGGTTGATTAAGCTTTCTGAGAATTACATGCAAACTGATAGAAGTTTGCTAAACACGCCTTGTCAAATTTAATTAATTTACAAGAGGACCTAATGCAACTTCTTTCATCACCTTTTCTCTGGTCGCATTATTTGTGAATCTTTTTTTGCTGATTTGCATGATTCATTTAATGATTGTGTGATTCACATAATGACCACATGATTTGCTTAACAATCACCATAAAAGAGTAGAAAAATTGGGTCGGGCTATGTGATGCCTCAACTTACAAGTACAACGATTTATGACTGAAATCCCAGTCCCAATTGTGGTTGTGAATTGAGGACTGCCTGTACATAATAACCCATCCCACTGCTTTGTTGTGTGCATACACACACACACAAAGGGAGGAGGGAGGGAGGAGGGAGGGTGTTTGGGAACAACTGCCTTTAAAAGGACAAAGTAAGGCAGTCACAGTACCTATTTTTGCATTTGCATTTCCTGAGCCTAATTGGTAAAGAGCTAAAGAAGAGAAGAACCTAAAATTTTCATCCCTTCCTCTATCAGTTTTTCATTTTTCTGAATGATGAAGGTACATAATTTTTACTTCAATCCATTTTTAAAAGTTTCAGCCTTATAACCAAATCATTTATATTACAGGTGCTTATGATGAGCAGTCTGGATTATATATGGTCTACTTGAGACAAGGTTAAGCAGCTATCACGAGACTCTTCATTAAAAATGTTGGCAAAGCCAGGCAAGGTCATTTGGGAAAGCAACTATTAATCTTTATTTGGCTGATGTGCTTAATAAGATTAGCTTGATTCTCAGCTAAGGTTAACATTGTTTGTCATTACAAAATGTTGATCACCAAGTATCAGGTGGGCAGGTTAATTTCCAAAGATTTTAAGATTACATAGGACCATGCATTGTAATATGTGTATATAGGCAGAATGTACTTTATTGTGGTCAGAAGCTCAATGGAAGCAGCTAACAATGAGTGAAAGCTCACATTTATTTATTCACAGCAAAAGAACATAAAGAGATCCCTATTTATTCTTCAGAATGTACTTGAGGTACCAAGGGAAGATAAGTTGACTATATAACTCTCTTCTTGTTTATTCTAAGTATTCATAACAATAAGTTGCATAATTCTTCCAAAATTGCTCAGAAGTAAATAAGTAAAATAAATGTGCATAAGAGAGGCACCTGGGGAAGGAGACTTTCAAATCCTATTACTCATTTTGAAGGACTAAAATGAAAGAAAATAGTAATGCAAGCCTTGAATGCATTAAGGGCAATATCCTCCAAAATCAAATTTGCGATTTAAAGATAGCACAGAAGAGTGCTGAAAGTGCCCTGCAATTGTGTCACTGTACTAAACCTGCATCTGAGGAATATAAAGCCATGGTTTATATATAGATATATATACATCTTCTTGGGAGAAAATATGCAATGCTAAAATGGATTTGATTTCCTCCAATATTTGTATGCAAACTAACTTCATGGCAACAATGCAACAAAAGTCAGCCACATCAATCTGAAGTTCTTCACCTTAGCCAAAAAACAGTTAACCAAAATTGAAGTGGGGACTTCATGTCATATAATGTATCTTTAAAAGTGGTTGGACCACCACCAGTAACAAAATTAAAGACTACCTCAAATTCAGCTTAGTTCCTGTTGATTATCTGAATACATCTTTTTAGGCTTTTTGACATAAAATGTAAGTGGTTAGCCATTCTTTTGTGTGTGTTCTTCTTTCCTCCAAATTTTGTTTACAATCTGTTCTTTTTTTTTTTTTTAGAAAAGTTTATTTACAATATAAAAGACATACAAAACATACAAACATACAGTCACATATGAATAAAAATACATCACACATTAGTTGCAGATCAGTGTTTTTCCATAAGCAGTTACAGTCTTATATAATCATAAATATTTCTTCTTATAATATTAGCTTGGTTTAATCTCTATTGTGAAGTTTCCTTTTATCACTTTGAGTTCTTCTGTCACCTTGTCTCTATCTCCTGCTTCTATAAATTCTAGTATTCTAATATTTCAAATAACACTCTATTTTTCAACATTTCCATTTCCATTTCCTTCATTCTTATGTTCCATCCAATTATACCACTTTTCCCATATCCTATAATAATCTGTATCTTCTTTTCCATTTAATTTGAGAGTTAGTCTCTCCATTTCAACACATTCATACATTTTGTTTATTACAATTTGTATAGGCGGAATTATAGGTTCTTTCCATTTTTGTACTAAAACGATTCGAGCTGTTAACAGGTGTGCAATCAGGTATTTGTCTTTTGGAGAAATTTTTCTTTATCATTCCAAGTAGAAACAGTTCTGGTTTCCACTCCAGCTCACAATCCATCACCTCCTCAATCCAATTTTTGATTCCTGTCCAATATTTTTAAATTTTTGGGCATGTCCACCACACATGGTAGTAGGTTCCTATTTTGTCCTGACATTTCCAACAGTTTGGATTTGCTGGGGAATATTTTTGCCAGTCTAGCCAGGCCAAATGCCACCTGTACATCATTTTATATTGGTTTTCCTTTGTACCACTGACTTTGTATATTTTAAGTTTTCTTCCCAAATATCTTCCTAATCATTTAAATCTAATTTGTATCCTATATTTCGCCCCAGGCTACCATTGATCCTTTTACTAATTGTCCCCTCTTTCCTGTTCTAACAATAATTTGTATAATTTGGATATTAACTTTTCCTCTAATCCCAACAATATTTTGTCCAGATTTGTATTTTTATTTCTATCCCATATTCCTTTATATCTTTATTATATCTTGATTTAATTTGTGTAAGTAGACCCAATTATCTATTGATATGCCTTCCATCTCAAATCTTGTTTTGTTTTAGTTTTCCATCTGTATCCAATATCTGGTAATATTTAAGTTTTTATTCAAATCCATTTATTTGGATTAAAGGTTGCTTCCATTGCTGAAAACCACCTTGGTATTTTCGTATAATTTTCCTTTTCTTATCTCAGCCCATTTTTAATCAATGCATTTCAATTATATGTTTTGTAGTATGATTTTGTCTTTTATCCGTCGGGTTCCAGAAGTGCATGCCATCCTATCTGTAGGTCATGCCCCCGGTGTTAATATTCTCCTATTTTCTAATCTGACCCATTCTTTTGTCCATAGCAGACTCATGGCTTTGTAATAGATTTCCCAATCTGGCAGTCCCAGTCCTCCTCTACTTCTATCGTCTTGAAGGTATTCTCTCTTTATCCTTGCCTTTTTCCCATCCAAATGAACTTCATTGTCATCTTATTCAATTCCATGAAAAATTTCTTATTTGTTAGTATTGGAATAGTCTGGAACAGAAATAAAACTTTGGGAAGAATATTCATTTTAATTGCAATCCTCCGAGGAAGGATATTTGCAATTTATTCCAATTTTCTAGATCCTTTTGATTTGTTTTAAAATTTTTATATAATTATCCTCCCACAGCATCATTGTTCTTGCCCTTATCCAAATTCCTAGATATCTTATTTTATTTACTATTTGTAATCCCATAATCTCTTCTGCTTTTTGTTTAGA
>CM019148.1:296938348-296984491 GCA_009733165.1 Naja naja
TATCTTCAGGCTGGTGTCTTCAGCTTCATTCTTCTGGGAGAAGTGTGTGATAGTGGCTGTTTTTCCTTTAAACTCCAGAGTTGGCTGTGTTGTTACTTGATTGGTTGATGGAGTTGATGTATGCAGATTGGATGGCTTTTTCCTGAGACCCCGTGTGGCTGAGGTGCTGGCTGTGTGTCTCTCAGCCTTTTGTGTTGTAACGACCTGGGTAATGGGCTGTGTGATGACCTTCTGAGTTCTATTGTTGTGACATCCTGTGGTGCTGTAATCTCCTGGGTCGTTGTCTGTGTTGCAACCTCCTGATGTTTTGTGTTGTAATCTCCTGAGTTCTGTGATGTAGTATCCTGGGTGGAAGGCTGTGATGTGACATTCTGGGCCTTGGTTTGGTCCGAGTTTGAGGTCTGGCTATGTGTTTATAGCGTGTCAGTTTGCTTAGTTTGGGGGTGGAGGGGTGTAGCAGCTGGTGTTGCAGCCATGGTCTGGTTTCTGGATGGTGGTTGCCTTTCATCTGTGGCGTGGGCTTGGGTTTGAGTCTGGTGAAGGAGATTGGTGGTGGCATCATGTGTTATTTTGGGTCCGTGTTGGTTTTTGTGGCTGGGACTTTGTTGATTAGGGCTAGTTTCCAGATGTCTGGTAGGTGGGAAGTATCATCCCGTTTATTCATGTTATGGGGGTGTTTCTATTTCGATGGCTTCCCATTATTCTCTTGTTGAAGTGTTCAGTATTGGAGATAAGTTTGGATCCTCAAAATCAATCCTGTGGCTTTAAGGTGCTGGAAAGGGAGGAAGTTTTTTCTTCTTTTCTGACTCATTCTTGTGTTCTGCGATGCGCATTTATTCTCCTGTTGGTTTGTCCAATGTATGTGGCTGGGCAAATTTTGCATGGTATTTTATAAACTCCTTTGTTTTCTAGCTGGATCTTGTCTTTGGGGTTTCTTAAGATGTTGGCTATTTTTGGTCAGTGCCAAAGGCTGTCCTGATATTGTGTTTGTGGAGAATTTTGCTGATTTTATCTGTGGTGCCTTTGATGTAAGGGAGAGGGCGATGCCATTGTCCTGTTCTGTGTCTTGGTTTTTGGGGAGTCTCCCTTAGGATTAGGTTGGTGATTGTGCTTCTTGGAATCCATTGGACATTAATGTTAGTGAGGGTGTGTAATTCTGTTCTCAAGTGGTCTTTGTCAGCTAGTATTTGGTTCTGGAGATGAGGGTCTTGCTACGGAGTTGATCTGTGCAGGGTGGTGATGGGATTGTGCATTTAAGTAGGTTAGTGTGTCTTTTTCTGGTAGATGGTGTGTCCTAGGGAGCCATTGGGTTTTTGTAAATTAGGACGTCCAGGAACGGAAGTTGGTTGTTGGTTTCTGTTTCCATGGTAAATTGTATTTTGGGGTGTAGGCTGTTGAGATGTGTGAGGAAGTTGTCCAGTTTTCTTTCCGGTGGCCAAATTACGAAAGTGTCATCTACATATCTGCCAGAGTTTGGGTTTGTATCGGATTTGTCTAGAGCATTGGTTTCAAAATGTTCCATGTATAGGTTAGCATGACGGTGAGAGGGGTGATCCCATAGGTGCTCCTTCTATCTGTTTATATCTTTGTCCATTGTGGATGAAGTACGTTGGAAAGGCAATGGTTGGTCAGATCTAGGATGTGCTTAGGGGGTTGTATTTGTTTTGATAGCTGTCAAGGCTTCTTTAATAGGTACTTGAGTGAAGAGGGATATGACATCGAAGCTCACAAGTAGGTCGCTGGGTTGTATTTTGTTTCTTTATTGTTTCTATAAAGTGGAAAGAGTTTTGTACGTGAGGTGATGGATTCTGTGTAGGGCTGGAGTTGTTTAGCGAGAAATTTGGCAAGGTTCTGTAGAGGTGAGCCTATGGAGCTGACTATGGGTCTGAGTGGTGTCCTTCTTGTATCTTGGGAGGCCGAGAGCTTAGGGCATCTAGATGATTTTTCTCTGGGGATGATTCTTTGTTGGATCTCTTCACTGATGGGCGAGGCTTATTTTGGATTTGGTGGTTTTCTCCAGAACTAAAACACTATTTAAAGACATTAAAGAAGAGGTAAAATGATAGAAATGGAGATCCTGAAATATAGAAAATTACAGGAAGCATCAGATGAACAAGAAGGGCGGGACAAAGAAGAAGAAGCCATCTTCAATGATCAAATGACTCTAAAATGGGTTAAGAAAAAGGGGAAGAAAAAGGGGAAAAGAGGAAAGAGAGTTAAAATCTAAGATTGAGGCAACAATAAAAAAAAGTATAAAATGGGAAATATAATACTGCAAGGAGCCATAAGGTAGGATTTGAAGGGGAAATTGGACATAAAAGGGGAAAAAATGGGAAGGGAGAAGAAGAGGGGGGAGTTGACAAGAAGAGAAAGTGGTAAAAAATTGAACCAAGATGAGCAACAGCAAGAAAAATACATAAAAATTAAAATCCAACAGTTAGACAATGGTTAATTTGTTACTGAGAGGATTCTGCAAGGGTACGTGAGATAAATAGGTTAAGTTAGAAGTTAGTATAGTTTTTTCTTTTCTGTTAATAAGCAAAGGAGGTAAAGAAGGAAAGAGAATAAAGCCTCTAACAATTTAAAGAGAAAGTATGGAAATTATAAGAAGTATGGAACGTTTTAATACTGTTTTTCTTGATGATGAAATATAGTGATATGGATATTAAATGGCATAAAATGGAAATATCTTAAATAGAAATGAATGAAGGAGATAAATATTAACAATGGCTGAATTGAACTTCAAAAGAAATAATTACTTTAATTATTATTGTTATATGTATGCATAATCTTCTTTTTCTTTTTTCTTGTAAAGAATCTAATGGATATTTGTAGGAATGTACCAAGCAGAATCTGATTAATAATGGCTAGATGATATAAAATAGAGGGTAACAGAGGTAATAATGGTAAAGGTGAAATATAAAAGTTAAACAATAATTGGTTAGAAGAGATAGAGGTCTTATCCTTTAGGGTAGTAATTACAGGGTAAAATATGTTTTATAAGATAATATAAAATTCTAAACAAGATAGACAAAAGTGTAATAATATTGATTGGCAAGATATTGAAAATTGGAAAAAGAAATGTAATTAATGAAATGATGGAATGATGAAATAACTGAAGCAAGACTATAGAAGCTAGAGAAAGGGGGAAATTATGGAAAATAGTGGAATTTGCTATGATAAATGGAATAGAATATACAAAATGAGTGTATAATTGAAATTATAGTTGCATGGAGAAGGAGGGTCCGTAACACACTGTTCTCAAAAAAGAATTTTTGTTTTTGTTTTTATATTTGTCTGTATGCATTTGTTTGCGGGATGGTTCTGGGATGATAATATGAAGTGTTATAAGATAAATTAATCTAAAAATATGGAATATTTTGTATGTGAGAATATATAAAAATAATTAATAGATGAGAATGGAAAAGATGTACAAGGAGCTTTAACTCCAGCATACCATATGTTTTTTCTGTGTATGTTTGTCTAAAATAATAAATCTTTTTTCAAAAAAAAATTAAAACATACAAATACAATAAATAATTAAAAAGAATTAAACAACTATAAAGTCCAATAAGACTGAATTAAATACTTAAAACTATCCCATACCCCTGTGAGGTAGTCACAGCCCCACTTATCAATAGCCAGGTCTTCAAATCGTGGCGGAAGGTGCGAGGCTGGGGCCAGACAGAGGTCCAGAGGCAGTTGGTTCCATGTTGGGGACTCACAGAATAGGCTCACCGCCGGGAGACCGCCAGCCAACATTGACTTGCTGACGGACCCCGAGGAGCCCCTGCCTGTGTGCTCTGTACAGGGCGTTGACACTGACATCGGCAGGAGACGCCCCTAAATATTGTGGACCCATGTCATGTAGGACTTGAATGTTAAAGCCAAGACCTTGAATCTCACCGGAGTGCAACCGCAACCAATGCAGGTCACAAGAGAGGAGGTAATATGGGAGAATCGGTGACTCCATCACCACCTGGGCCGCATTCTGCACCAGCTGCAATCTCCGGATGGTATGCAAGGGCAGTCCCAAATAGGACGCAGTAGTAGAGTCGCGAGGTAACAAGAGCATGGGTGACTGTATGCAGGGCATCTCGTCCAGAACGGGCTAAGCTGGTGAACCAGCTGGACTTGGGCAAAGGCCCCTGGCTTACTGCCCCCACCTGCTCCTCCAATTGGAGCCACGCGTCCAGGAGGACCCCAGGTTCTGCCCTATCCACAGGGGCAACACCACTCCCTATGGTCAATGATGGACATTCCTGACTGGGAGATGCCAGTATGTACAGCCACTCAGTCTTGGCCGGGTTGAGCTGAAGCATGTTTCCGCCCATCCAGATCCTCACACCATCCAGACAGCCAGTCATCAATGAGAGGGCACTGATCTGGTTTGGGGTGGAAATGTATAACTGGGTATTGTCAGCATACTGGTGGTACCTCACCCCAAAACCATGAATGATCTCACCCAGCTGCTTTCATGTAGATATTAAATAAAAGGGGAGAGGATCCACCCCTGAGGGACCCCACAAGTGAGCACCCTCTGATGAAAGACAATGTCACCTGAGCCCAAAATTTGCTAAGCAAGACATTTGTTAAGCAAATTTTGCCCCATTTTATGACCTTCTTGCCACAGTTGTTGTTTAATCCCTGCAGTTTTTAAGTTAGGAACAGTAGGTTAAGTGAATCAGCTTTTCTCATTGACTTTGTATGTCAGAAAGGGATAAATGGGGATCATGTTACCCTGGGACACTACAATTGTCATAAATATAACCAGTTAAGCTGCCAAGCTGCCCAAATTTGACACATGTGTGGATGCTGCAGTAGCCGAAGTGTGAAACAACAATAAATCACTTTTTCAGTGCCCTTATAACTTTGAACGGTCACTAAATGAACTGCTGTAAGTTGAAGACTACCTGTACTTCCTTTTGTTTTCTTTCTGAAGGAAAAAAATCCTCCTTTCTAAAGGGCCTTGTGGTGGGCCAATAGCTAGCACTTAGTTCCAGCTGCCTGTAATTAGTGCAGGCTCGAATCCCACCAGGCTCAAGGTTGACTCAGCCTTCCATCCTCTTGGGTAAAACTGAGGACCCATTGTTGGGGCAATAAGCTGACTTTGTAAAGATGCCACTTAGTAATAAGCAGGCATATACAATGGAATGAAGGCTATTGCTGAGCATTTTGTATCCCAAAAATTGTAAGTCAGCTTTGAGTCTCGGAGAAGGGCTGCATATAATATGAATTTTTTTAAAAAATCTACTATTTTATTTCTAGCAATTTTTTCTCCTCCTCCAAAGTCTCATTCTAGTTTTGTTTCTCTTTTTCCTCCCTGGAAGGACTATTTCATTTTATACTTTTTTTTTGCCCAATGGCTTCCTACCAAACTGTCTGTAGAGCCCACCACAATGGGTTGCTATCTATTTATATAGATGGAAAGCCACCCACAATAAATTTCTTTTATTATAAATAATAAAAGAATCATAAAATATTTCAATCATAAATGACCTATGGTGTTAGCAAAGGAGCATTGGTTGTAAAATACAGCTTTCCATGTACCTGTCTTCTTGGTTAAGAGGAATTCTATGGAGGCAGTTTGCCTACATCCCAAATAACATGATTAAGATCTATGATTAGGCAGCTCGGTGAAAACATGGCTCTTAATCTTTGCCTGTCAGCTCTAATAAGCACAGTTGGTCTGGATAATTGTAACTTGATATGCTAATTGTCTGATATGCTAATTGTCTGATGCGTACGGATCTGGATGGACAGGAACATGCTTTGGCTCAATCCGCCAAGACAGAGTGGCTGCATGACATCTCAGTCCAGTCAGGAGATTCTATCTTTGGTCATGGGGGGAGAGGTGTTGCCCCCCATGGACAGGGCACGGAACTTGGGTGTCCTGGATTCACGGCTCAGGATGGAGGAGCAGGGGCCGTGGGCCAGGGGCATTTGCCCAGGTTCAGCTGGTTTGCCAGCTGTGCCCTTATCTGGACCGAGATGCCCTGTGCACTGTCACTCAGGCACTTGTTACCTCCCGCTCACTGCAATGCTCTCTATATAGGACTGCCCTTGCATACCATCCGGAGGCTTCAACTGGTGCAGAATGCAGCTACGCGGGTTGTGATGGGAGCGTCCCAGTACTCCCATGTTACACCCCTCCTGCACGAGCTGCATTGGCTACCAGTTGCCCTCCGATGAGATTCAAGGTCTTAGTATTAACATTCAAAGTCCTACGAGACATGGGTCCAGGTTACTGGTTACTGCCGGCATCGAATACCAACCGCCTGTACAAAGCGACAGGCAGGGACTTCTCAGGGTGCCGCCTGCACCCAGTGTCGGCTGGCTGTGTCCCGGGAAGGACCTACTCTGTAGCAGCTCCCGCCTCTGGAACCAACTGCCTCTGGGCTCCGCCTGGCCCCTGATCTCCAGACCTTCCGTGCAACCTAAAAACTTGGCTGTTTGAACAGGCTGGGCTGTGCTGACTCCTTGTGGGAAGGGTTTTATATGTATTATGGATTTTTAGTTTAATTCGGCTTGCTGTAATTTAATTCTATTTTAGTTAACTTAATTTATTGTATTGTTTTTATCTGTGAGCAGCCTGAGTCCTTTTGGAGAGGGGCGCATACAAGTAATTAATAAATAAATAATAAATAAATAAATAATAATAATCAGAATGGAGAGATTTCCAGGATTCTAGCAAGATGCAGGGTTCGCAACAGTTTATTGGGATTACTAAATTAATCCAGTTTCAGCAAAGTGATCCAGAGGGTTCTGAACTTAATCCAGTGGGATAACATTTTACACTGCTGAGTTAACATCCCAGTTTTTATGTTGGTGTTTTTTCTTTGAGTTGAAAGGGGAAATTTAATTTGCATTGTTTTATGTGAGGCCAATAAAATTAGCTCACCAAAGAAACTTGTTTATAAACTGAGAAAATACCTATTCATACCTTATATGCCCCTGCACCAGCTAAAACAATTTAGAATTTCAAAAGAAGACGGGCATAGAAAATGACCGGGTTGATTAAGCTTTCTGAGAATTACATGCAAACTGATAGAAGTTTGCTAAACACTTCTGTCAAATTTAATTAATTTACAAGAGGACCTAATGCAACTTCTTTCATCACCTTTCTCTGGTCGCATTATTTGTGAATCTTTTTTGCTGATTTGCATGATTCATTTAATGATTGTGTGATTCACATAATGACCACATGATTTGCTTAACAATCACCATAAAAGAGTAGAAAAATTGGGTCGGGCTATGTGATGCCTCAACTTACAAGTACAACGATTTATGACTGAAATCCCAGTCCCAATTGTGGTTGTGAATTGAGGACTGCCTGTACATAATAACCCATCCCACTGCTTTGTTGTGTGCATACACACACACACACAAAGGGAGGGAGGGAGGGAGGGAGGGAGGGTGTTTGGGAACAACTGCCTTTAAAAGGACAAAGTAAGGCAGTCACAGTACCTATTTTTGCATTTGCATTTCCTGAGCCTAATTGGTAAAGAGCTAAAGAAGAGAAGAACCTAAAATTTTCATCCCTTCCTCTATCAGTTTTTCATTTTTCTGAATGATGAAGGTACATAATTTTTACTTCAATCCATTTTTTAAAAGTTTCAGCCTTATAACCAAATCATTTATATTACAGGTGCTTATGATGAGCAGTCTGGATTATATATGGTCTACTTGAGACAAGGTTGGGCGCAGCTATCACGAGACTCTTCATTAAAAATGTTGGCAAAGCCAGGCAAGGTCATTTGGGAAAGCAACTATTAATCTTTATTTGGCTGATGTGCTTAATAAGATTAGCTTGATTCTCAGCTAAGGTTAACATTGTTTGTCATTACAAAATGTTGATCACCAAGTATCAGGTGGGCAGGTTAATTTCCAAAGATTTTAAGATTACATAGGACCATGCATTGTAATATGTGTATATAGGCAGAATGTACTTTATTGTGGTCAGAAGCTCAATGGAAGCAGCTAACAATGAGTGAAAGCTCACATTTATTTATTCACAGCAAAAGAACATAAAGAGATCCCTATTTATTCTTCAGAATGTACTTGAGGTACCAAGGGAAGATAAGTTGACTATATAACTCTCTTCTTGTTTATTCTAAGTATTCATAACAATAAGTTGCATAATTCTTCCAAAATTGCTCAGAAGTAAATAAGTAAAATAAATGTGCATAAGAGAGGCACCTGGGGAAGGAGACTTTCAAATCCTATTACTCATTTTGAAGGACTAAAATGAAAGAAAATAGTAATGCAAGCCTTGAATGCATTAAGGGCAATATCCTCCAAAATCAAATTTGCGATTTAAAGATAGCACAGAAGAGTGCTGAAAGTGCCCTGCAATTGTGTCACTGTACTAAACCTGCATCTGAGGAATATAAAGCCATGGTTTATATATAGATATATATACATCTTCTTGGGAGAAAATATGCAATGCTAAAATGGATTTGATTTCCTCCAATATTTGTATGCAAACTAACTTCATGGCAACAATGCAACAAAAGTCAGCCACATCAATCTGAAGTTCTTCACCTTAGCCAAAAAACAGTTAACCAAAATTGAAGTGGGGACTTCATGTCATATAATGTATCTTTAAAAGTGGTTGGACCACCACCAGTAACAAAATTAAAGACTACCTCAAATTCAGCTTAGTTCCTGTTGATTATCTGAATACATCTTTTTAGGCTTTTTGACATAAAATGTAAGTGGTTAGCCATTCTTTTGTGTGTGTTCTTCTTTCCTCCAAATTTTGTTTACAATCTGTTCTTTCTTGATGTTCTAATTCAAAGCACTAATAACCAATGCTTAGCTTTTCAAAACCAGTCAAAATCAGCAATGTATTGTTACCTGCTACTTAGGTCTTCCTTCAATTCCTACTTATCCATTTAGATACACCTATATAGTTTTCTTGACATTAATAAAACAGTCATTTTCCCATTGCTTTTTCTGGGATTTTGTTTTCAATTTTCCAGTCTACTCTAGTCTCGTGGTACTGTATTTCCATCCAAGAACTAACCAGATCTGATCTTGCTTAGCTTTTCTGAGTTCAGTCAAGGTGGACTATATGCTGCCATGTTTTGTGATCCAACAGTAACTCCTCTACCTTTTTCTATTCCTTGCTTTCCTTTGAATGGGGAGCAAATAAGTATAAGAGAAAGCAAATCATACACGATCCATTAGGTTGTGGAGGTAGAAATGTCATTTTAAAAGACAAATACAGCACTCCTTCAGTTATGTAGAATTGCTGTACAATCCCATGCAGTTGAACTTTTCCACTGTTCTTTAATTAAAGAAATCAATTATCAAACCAATTATTATTTTCTATTGCTTGTATTGACATTATCACTATTATAATGCAGATAAATATGTTGGTTTCCTTCCCCCCATTTACTTTTCTTATGATCTTTTTTTCTTGGACTGTGAGTAGCAGAGGTTACATTTCCAAGTGTAGAGGAAAACTTTGTACTCTGTTACTAATTCTCTACCATAACATTAGTACAAAATTAAGAAAAATAACTTAGAATCATAGTTGAATCAGGCGGAATAAGTTTCAGGACCATTTATGACAAGAAGCATTAAATCATTGTTCTCCAGATTCAGGGCTATTATTAATCACTTAATAGACAAGATTAATGTTTGGTTACCACTGCACAGTCATTTCATGTGAACTGGTAATGGGAATTAATCTCAATAGTGAAGGAAGAAATAAGTGCTCTATCACTAGATACTCCTGATACTGGATGTTACAATCCTGTTGGCAGGCAAGAAGTGAGATAGGAATTAATAGGGATAAAAGAATAAATCTTTTCCAGTTCTGGGACAGACAGATATTATTTGTTAGCCATGGGATTGTTGAGAAACCAGGATGTCTCTGAAAGTTTTGGCTCCATGATCCCCCCACAAACAGACATTTTCAATGTTAGGCTTCTTGGATGTAGGAAGAACAGAAGTAGAAAGTAGTTTCAGATTCAAGATTTCTGTCTCCAACATTGGAGTCCTATCACTGTACTGGAAAATAGAATCAAAAGCATCATTTTATAGTTAAAACCAAAATAATGATCAAGTTGCCAGTTGGTTTCTTTTTAAAAAGTGGATTTAATAAATATATATTTTATACTAATCAATATACTAATCAAAAATGTCATCAAAAAAGTTCAACAATTTATTTATTTATTTATTAATAAATAAATGAATGTTCTTTCTGCGTCAACTCAGAAAGCTCAAACTGCCCAAGGGGCTGCTGATACAGTTCTACAGAGGAATTATTGAGTCTACCATCTGCACCTCTATAACTGCCTGGTTTGGTTCTGCAACCCAACAGGACAGACACAGACTTCAGAGAGTAATTAGGATTGCAGAAAAAACAATTACTACCAACCTGCCTTCAGTTGAGGACCTGTATACTGCCTGAGTCAAAAAGCGGGCTGTGAAAATATTTACAGACCCCTCACATCCTGGACATAAACTGTTTCAACTCCTTCCCTCAAAACAATGCTATAGAGCACTGCACACCAGAACAACTAGACACAAGAACAGTTTTTTCCCGAAAGCCATCACTCTGCTAAAAAATAATTCCCTCAACACTGTTTAACTATTACAAAGTCTGCACTACTATTACTGTTAAATTTTTCATCATTCCTTATCACCCATCCCCTCCCACTTGTGACTGTATGACTGTAACTTTGTCGCTTGTATCCTTATGATTTATATTGACTGTTTCCTAGTATGGTTTGATTGCTTATTGTACCCTATGATTATCATTAAGTGTTGTACCTTATGATACTTGACTCTTGACAAATGCATCTTTTCTTTTATGTATTTGCACCAAGACAAGAGTATTTGCACCAAGACAAATTCCTTGTGTGTCCAATCACACTTGGCCAATAAAGAATTCTATTCTATTCTATTCTATTCTATTCTATTCTATTCTATTCTATTCTATAATCTGAGTTTTGATAATTATTTTTATGTTTGTTATGCCCCTAATGAGTTCAGGAAACTCAACCAGATAATCCTCAAAAATCTCTCATGTTTTTCATTGGATGACTGTACTATGAAAGTGATTCTTTAGAAAATCATTAAGTCCACTATTATTGAACCCTGAATACTATTGGCTATTTTCTACAACAGCAGCATTAAAATGTGTGTTTTTAACAGTTGGGGTTATTTTGTGGCATGAAGAGCTAGTTCCTTCATGTAACAAAAGCTTTTCCCAAATTACTTTGCAATCTGATTAGTGAGAAAAGCATCTTCTTCACAGCGTGCCTGAGAAGATTTACCTCTAGTTAATTAAAGATCAGCTCAGAGTTTTGTATTTTTGTTATTTAACTTATTAAGAGAGGTGATTTCTTTGTGTGGAATTGATAAGAACCCAACAGGAGGTAGCCACAGAGAGGTGAGGAATGGGGAAGTGAGTATTGGATCAGTCTGTTAGGCAGAAGAATATCCTCTTCAGAAACCAGAGAGATTCCTCCTTCACAATCTTTCACTTTATGTCAGAGTATCTGACAGTCTTTAGAGCTTTAGATCTAATGCTGTTTTAAGATGAAAGCTACCTGGAATGATCAGTGTATCAGTCATCTTTCTCAAACAGTTTTATTCCCTGCCATGCACGATTTCCTCCTATTTGATGAAAGCAATATATTTTCCACATCAATCTTAAATTTATTCCAGAAGAAATACAACACCTTTTGACTAATGCAGGGCTACGATATAAAGGCTAGTTCCAGTTGCAGTTATCAGGACCTATATTACCTGGATATTACACAAGCACAAGGAAATCACTTAATCATTCATTTAAAAGAATCAGATCCCAGAATTTAAAGTTTTATCTATAACTACAGTAATACACAAAAATCTGCTTTATGTATAGCAGGGCTCTGATCTAGCAAGTAATATCACATGGGGAAAAATGTTTTTAAGTAAGGACTTCAGACCTGCAGCTTGATGATAAAATCCTCATGTCACCAACTACTCATTAAAATGAGAGCAGATTAATTAGTTGTCAGAATGGGCAACCTAGCGCATTATCTACATACCATGCTAGTCTTTCTTTCTGTCCCACATTTGTATAAAAATGAAAGGCAGTAAATAGTAATACAATAGTACACAAATACATACATACGTATACGTATAGGTATACACACAAACACACACACACACACACACACACCTTTAGTCCCTTTTATTTGAGGTGTAATCAGGGTAACTGAATGAACTGGCTGGATGCCCTTCCTGATGCCTCTGCAGAGTTCACAGCAGATATTTTACTTTTTGTGTCCTGAGAGAGAAACGTCTTCCTATGCTAGGGTTGAATTCTCAACCTTCCAAGTAGGAAGGTTCTTCTAGGCCACTGTGCTGCTCACACACACACACACACACACACACACATTATTCAGTATTACTCAGTGTCCAAAGCTCTAAATCAACATCTGCATGCCATGGAATCTCAGCAAGACAAAGAAAAGACATGATACTCGCCAATTGGGGCGCTAAAGTCATTTCAGTGCCTCAACCAGCATTTCTAGTAGCCATTCAGAAGCATCCTTTGAGGAGTCACTTTGCTTTTAGAAACAGAAGTTGACAATACTTTGAAGAAATGTGTCCCTGAAGCTTCATTGCAACAAAACATCCCTTTGAAGCTTTGCACACGCCTACTAATTTTGTTAATTAGAAGAGGGCAAACAAATTAAGTTTAAACTGACAAGACCCTGATTCTCCTGGTTAAATAAAAGGTATATCAGAGAATATGGAATCTAGCTGGTTTGAATAAAGTTTGCCTTGAAATCAAAGGGGAAGATAAGGCACCAGTTCTTAAAGACTTTCTGGTCCTGGGCTGTTTAGGCCTTCAAATACTGGTATAAAAATGCTCAGCATTTTGGCTAGGACATAGAGGGCAAATGGTTGTCTTTACAGATACAATTCTGTTGATAGTATATAGATATATAATAATTAGTCTAAAATGTAATAATCCTATATATTCTGATGCACTGTTCCAATTCATATTCTTTCTTTTCCTTTTCAAAAACAAATAATTCAACGTTTCCACATCCTATAAACTTTTCCTTGGGTAATTAAGCTTTATTTTTAACCCAAGACTCCCATAGTTTCAAGCAATACTTTTGAAGTATCTTTACGCTACTTATCCTTGTGTCTCTCAAAATGTATGTGCTTTCTTTCTTCTAAGGTAGTCTTTTGTTTGCATTTCTGTTAATTAGACAGAACAAAAGGATGTTTAATGAGAACAATTAGCCCCATTGTGTTGGTCACATACCTTTCCTATCCTAGATTTTTTTAATGGTGATCTTGAGGTTCCTGGATTGTCCATAAAACTCTGACTTAGCAGAATGAATACACTAAATATCTTCAAACCACCCCAGGGAAATTTTGGATTAGGCCATAATTTTGCTACATCATAACCTCTAATGCTTAGGATTATATTGAGAAGGTTCAGTGGGTCTGATGTAAAAAGAACCACACCCTGGGATGGTCTGAATATATTTAATGTATTCATACTGCTAAAATAAGTAAGACAGAGTTTTAAGGGCAATCCAGGAACCTCAAGATCACCATGAAAAAAAAATCTAGGATCAGAAAAGGATGTGGCCAACACTGCATGTATCTCCTTAAGTGGTGGGATCAGGGGTGTCAAGCTCGCAATGACATGTTGTCGTCACGTGATGTATCACAACTTTTTCTGCTTCATTAAACTGGGGGAGGGCGTGGGCAGTGCATGAGGCATCTGGCCTGCGGGCAGCGAGTTTGACAGCCCTGGGTGGGATGGAATCAATATTCTGTTCACTTGCAAGGCAGATTCTAAGTTAGAGAACTTAGTTTTCATAGAATAACATGAATGTATTTAAATAAATCTAGGTTATGCTTGTGATATGCTAGCCCAAATAAACTGGGCGTTATTGTCTTAACAGCAAGATATGCATCATCTAGTTAGGGTTCAGCTAAAATGCTTAAACTAGTCTTTTTCCTCTCCAATGAGGAAAAGTGTTTTAATTTTAGAGCCACTGATGTTAGAATCCCCATTTTTTACCATTTTCCCACTGAGAATTTACTAGATTGCTACTGTTTATGCTGTATGTTGATTGTTTTTAATTTATGTTGAAAAGAAATTGTATATCTCTCAAAGGCTGATTTGACTGAGGCAGCTTTTCAATTGTGGATAATGATGGTGATGATGATGATGATGATGACAATGATGATAATTTTCTTGGGCAATCTTTTTCCTACCAAATATTGAAAAATATTGAACAAATCTGTCCAGATTTAGATTTTTAGATCAAATTGCCCAGTTAAATTGAAACTATATATAAGCTGTTTTCCTGTCCTTTGAAAGAGAGATTGATTGCCTTTCTCATCCTATCTGCTATGTGCCTCAACAAACCTACATACTGTCATGATTCTGTTTGTTGTTATTAGAAATAACATCTATGACTCAACAAAATACTGTAATTGTTGAGTCATAGACATTATTGAATTGTTGAAATTGTTTCCCAAGGGACAATGTGTCATTTCTTCTTGAGTGAATTTAATTTTCTTCATTTAATGAAGGACTTTTACCTATATCAGTGTTTCTCTTGGCAACCCTCAAATGTCTGAACTCCAATTCCCAAAATTCCCCAGCTAACCAGTTCTGGGAGATGGAGTACACACATCTGAAAGCTGCCAAGGTTGAGAAGCACTTCTATTACAGGGCGAAGTTTCTTCTATAACTTTGTTAGCAGTATTTCAGCTACAATATCTTATTTATTGTTGCTCTGAAGAATGGTACACTTCAAAAGATTCATTTTTTCTAAGAAAATCCTTCTTCTGCTTGCCTCTGTTGTCATAATCTCAGACATGTTAGATGCATAAGAGGTTAATGTAGCCTTAGAAAAACTGAGGAAACCCTGTTGCAAAGGAAGTATTTATAAATATTTAGAAGTTGTTAGCCAGATTACTGGGTCTCACGTTGTTAGAACCATTAAAGTGCATACAATTACCCTTTATACATTTGAATATAGTTCATTTGGAAGTCAGTTATCCATGCATGTCTCACCTCTCCTACCTCTTACTACTTTAACCTAACCTTTTGTGAAGTGATAATGAACAGTGTGTGATGAGATGTGGAAAAACTATGGGGCTTGAATAACAATTTATAAACTACTGTTTATCTGTTGTTTAACATAACCTAATGCATTATCTTTTCAGCTATTCTTCAAATTATTGTTTTTTTATTCCCCCTCAAAAATGTATGAGCAACAGGGTCCAGAGAATAGCAGAACCAACGACCCAGAGAAAACCTAATACATTGGTTTAGGCAGAAATAAACATATTAATATTAGGGGATGCAGATTTAAAATTTCTTGGTAGTAATCCCCATAAAACATAGACAGCTGTGAACAGGGGTTTGGAAACATATAATTTATGTGATATTCTGGCCAGGGCCTGAGGAATACAGAGGTATCAGGTTGGCTCCTTTAAGGTATGTTCTTGAAATTGGCCTACTGGTATTTTGCAGGCAGTTCCATTACCATCTCCTTTCCTGATGTAGCAGCAATAGCTAAATCAAATCAGATATGCACGTTGTTCAGATGAAGGCAACCTGCTCTTTTATTGCTTTTTAATTAACAACAGAAAAAGGTAAAGAATAAAACAGAAACACGATAATGATGGAGATGCATACATTATCAAAGAGAAGGTGGGGGAGAACATGTGAAGGAAACCTGCTTACGACCAGAACATCCTGAGTTCAAAAGCGATTAAGAGGTCCACTATCTGTTTAATACAGGATCTGCTAATGGATTTCAGACATATCCAACATCTGTTTGAAGATCTCCAATACTGATGAACACACCACTCCATGAGATCACCTATTCCACTGATTGACAATTCTTACTATCAAGAAATTCCTTCTGGTATCAAACTGGAATCTATTTCCCCGTAGTTTTAGTCCACTGATTCTGGTCCTGTCTCTGGGATAACAGAGAGCAAGTTCCCTTTCTCCTCTATATAATAACCTTTTAGAAACCTGAAGACTGCCATATCCCTCCTCAGCCTAATCTTCTGCAAGCTTAATGTTCCCATTTATTTTAAATGTTCTTGATAGAACCTGGTTGTCAAACCCTTTACTCTCCTTATAGCCTTTCCTGAACTCACTCCAGTTCGTCAATGTCCATATCCAAACGTTTTCGATGGGAAAAAATCATTTGAAGTACTGGACACTATCCCAAATGGGGCCTGACCAACAGAGAATTGAATGGGTCTTTTTTTCTTTTTTAGCAACTACATCACAATGGTTCTTGTTTATATTCAACTATTATGTCATCCAGATTCTTTTCATATGTATTACTGCAAAACCAAGTCTCCCCCATTCTATGCATGTGTCTTTCATTTTTATTTCTCAGTTGCAAGACTTTAACTTTCTCTGTTAAATTTAATTCCATTTTTGTTGGCTCAGCTTGCCCACATATTTTTGGATCTTCTCTTTCTCTAAAGAGAAAGCCATACCTTTTGGTTTTGCGTCATATGCATTGATAATTCCTTCCTTCCTTCTTTCCCTCCTCCCTCCCTCCCTTCTTTCCTTGAACAGCATAGAGGTGAGGGCAGAACTGATGGCATTTGACTCATTTTTATTCTCCAAGTTGGTGTAGAGCACCCTCTGGATACAATTATTCAGCCAATTATGAATCCATCTAACAGTTATATAATCTATTCCACATTTCATTAATGAGTATATCCTTAGAGTTTCATCAGTCAAAGTATGGTACCCACACAATCTATTAAAACTAGTAACTGTCAAAAAAAGGGAAAAAAGGTAGTCAGACATTAACTTGCTTTTGACAAACACACATTACCACTGTTAATTGTTGCATTCCTGTACAAAAGCTCACAAGCATGCTGTTTAACAATAATCTGCCTGAGGACCTTGCCTAATAGAGATGTCAAGCTGACATGTCTGCTGTGTTTGGAATCCTTCTCTTCCCCTTTCTTGAAGAAGGAGGCAACTTTGTAGGGTTTCTGGAATTGCACCAGTTTTCCAGAAATTTTCAAAGATTACAGTTAGCAATTTTGTAATCACCTCTTCTGGTTCCTTTAGTACTCTAGGATGTGACCATCTGGCTCTGAAGACTTAAATTAAATTATCCAAGTGCTCTTTTATTCTCTCCTGGTCTATCCTCCTTTCAGTAGTGGCATAATAATGGCCAGACAGAGAATTGTTTCCCTTCTGAGAGGAGATACATATAAAATATAGATTTCTGCCTTCTGGCTATCACTTATTATCAATTTACCTTTTCTTCTCACCACTGATCTACAAGCCTTTTATCTTTCCATTGCTTTCTGATGTGCCCATTATTGTTCTGGACAATTTTGTGCACCTCAGCTCATTCTGAGTTTTAGTCTTTTTTGACACAATCCCTTTACAATCCTTTCCTGTGACTGCCTTGTATCCTTCTTTGGTTATAAGCCCATCTTTCCACTTCTCTTATTGTCAGCACTTTCAAAACCCTGTCTGGTTTCTTCTGACATGTCTTCTGGTTTCTGAAATGTCTTCCATTTTTTTTCTTCCTGTAAAGATTGTTTGGAATTTCCATTTTTCAGTATGTCATTTTGCAGAACTTCCCATTTTTCCTGGACTCTTTCTGGATGTTTTACCATTGGAACTGATTTACCATTTATCTTAGTTCTTCAAAATCTTTGCTTCTGAAATCCAATATACAAATCTGAATCTTCTCTATTCCCTTTGATATCATCAACTCAAGAAAGAATTTTTTGCTAAGGCTGCAGTCACCTTTACATATGCAATTTCTCATTGTTGGTAGGATTAAATCCAGGTTAATAGACCCCTTCTTACACTTTCTGACAAATGAAGTTGTCAGCTAGAGAGAAAAGACATTTGTTGTATGACTGACCCATGGTGGAGTTACATTTCCAGGAAATTTTCATTGTCAAAACTTAAAAAAAAAGGTAGATGAGAATGATCTTGGAAGATGAGAGGAAAAGATGCAGCTTAGGAAACAACCAGTTTCACTTAACACAGTTGCTTAATGGCCAAAAAGAAAAGAAACTTAGGAAAGACCCACCCTAATGGATCAGGCAGTTAAAAATGTCAGCAGCATATTTATGCTTTCAGGCTTGCAAGGTTCTGTTCATGTAGCCTTACAGTAAATTAGAATTAGCTTATCTGGTCATGTTTTCTGTCTGGTTTACCTGGGAAAGGCTGACAACCATTGAGCCTCATGCACCTGAAGGCACCATCAATGCATGGACTTAACTGCATGAGGTTTAGGGAGATAAATAATCACTTTAAATGGTCACTTCAAAGTCAGTTCCATGAAAACATCATCAGCCAAAACAGCCTGGAACCAATCGATGAGTGCTGCCTTATCCCAGGCATAGTCCTTAGCTAATAACTTAAATCTAGTAGTTTAGGTTAGCTAACTAACGTTGCCCTTTGGCATACATGGTTAATCTGCCTGTTAGCCAAGTTGGCTTTCAATGTGTCTCCAAAGAGAAGGTGGATTTGTTTTACAGAGTTCGGAAATTCTGCTGGGAGAAAACTTATTTTTTTCAGCAAATAAGAACTGGCTCCCTGCAATGACTCTTTCACTATAAGGACTCTTTCAACAAACCGGTAAGAAAAGCTGAAAGCATTGATTGATTATTGTGGGAGGAGGCCACAGACATGAAACAAAATCAATCAATTTTTACTATGATCAAAGACCAGCATATAACACAATAATAATAGTAAACCCTAGAGTCACCGTGAGCTAGTAGGAGGTTATATATTTTTTCCCAAAATAAAGAAAAATAAAAGACAATAAGAAATTGCAATTGGTGGCAAATTAACAGCGAGCTATTAAAATTTGCCTAATTATAAATGTAACATAGAATTTGGTCACATTCAGAGCCATAACAGTAGCTGCATATAAAAAAATCAGTATTTCCTGGATATTTTATTAGGTAAGGTGTTATAAAGTGAGTTTATGAATCCTTATAGAAGATGCAGTATAGCAGTATGTGACCTATGGTTTCAATGGCCCTTCTCCACAGGGGCATTTTTTTTTTTGTATTGGCCCTCCAAAACTGCTGTAGGATATGAAGTTAAAAAAAATAGAACAAAGCAGCCTGAAAGAAAGTGTGTGTGTGTGTGTGTGTGTGTGTGACAGAAAAAGAGGAAATAACACCTAGAAATGTGTATTTTGTTTAAACCAGTGTTTCTCAGCCTTTGGAAACTTGAAGATTTGTGAACTGCAGCACCCAGAATTTCCCAGCCAGCATGCATCATTGCTGATGTATCTTCACTGAAATTAAAAGGGATATTGTCAAATAAATGAGATGTTCTAATAAAAATTAATACTATATTTGAGTTAATGAAAAAGCTATATAAAATAATGGGTGAAGGGTTTCATGTCTTGCCTTCTGGTGCTTTGGAAAGCAAGCTGACCTCATCTACTTTGTGACATCTGCTCACATATTGGAATACTGCTGTTGTGTCATGCCTAGTCCTTCTTTTCTCTAGACTGGCCATACACAATTCCTGCAACCATATTCATATGCTTTTGTCTCCAGGGCTTTAACCATCTTAGTTGCTCTTCTTTGCACTTTTTCCAAAATCTCAACATCTTTTTTGTAACGTGGTGACCAAAGTGGATGCAGTATCCCAGGTGTGGCCTTACTAAAGCTTTATAAAGCAGTACTAATACTTCAAATGATTTTGATTATAGGTCTCTGTTTATACAACCAAGGACTGTATTAACTTTTTTTGGCTAATGTTATATACTATATTATATATAACATTAGCCAAAAATATTATTAAAATTATACTAATATTATTATATATATAATATTAACTTTTTTTGGCTATTATCACATAGATTGACTACAAACAATGACAGGACAAAGTAGCAACAATGGTGTATTGGCATATCTGTAAGAAATTCCATTTGCCTACAAGCAAGAACTGGAGGGACCACAAAGTAGAGAAAGTAATAGGAAATGAAGCTGAAATGCTTCTGGTGCTTTAAAATTCAGTCAAACAAGCACCTGCCACATAACACGTCAGACTTAACAATTGCTGATAAGAAAGACCAAAACAAGTCTGGATAGTGGATGTGGCAGTACCTAGAGACAGTAGAAGAGAAAAGCAAAAATACAAATACTTGCAAATAGAAATAGAATGACTGCAGCAAAAGAAAGCAAAGGTAGTAATAAGTACCTTATCTGCAATCCCAAAACAACAGCAGCAACACTTGAACACTACCACATTGAGAAAATCATTATCAGACAATTGAAAAAGACAACTTTAGATGTGTAGGAAGGAAAATCCATCTGGTTCAGTTCCAAGCTGGGAGGAAAATGCTGGAAACAACATGGAGGCTGATTGGAAAGAAAGTGTATTGATTAACAGAACCACCAGGGTTTGTGGTTCTGGTACAGCTGACAAAAAGGAGGTAAGAGTAGGTGGGTTTTTATATCTTCTTTGGGCTTTGTATTTGAGCTTCCTGTTCCTGTGCAAGGACATGTCCTTTAATATTCTATTGGCTGTTGTCAGATTCCTATGGTGTCATGGCTGGCTCTATAGGCAAAAGAGGAAATGCAAATCCCAGGTGCTTGTGTGAGCTAATCGTCTCAACCTTTTTGGCTTGCCTAATTGCTTATTTAGAGTTTCCTGTCTGACCAGTCTTTCTGACTGGATTATAAAATCTGCATTTCTAAAATCTGGCCTCCTCGGTTTTCCTGCTTGAGGAAGGGAAGCTGGGAATGGTTTCTGTCTCCCTTAAGATTGTTTTATTTCTCCTTTAGGGGAAATATTTTATCCTGCCTTTTTAATGTTTCCCAAAGTATTAAATTCTTCTAGGAAGGGGGGCTTCCTACACATGCAATAACTTTCATTCTGTGTTGATACCTTTAATGCCATCAAACAAGAGCCTCTGTCTATCCTAGGTCCTTGGGAAGGACTTGATAGAAGGATAAAAATGCCAAACTCTGCCTAAGCATCTGACTGTCCTTGAGAAGGATGGATGGATGGATGGATGGATGGATGGATGGATGGACAGATGGAAGGGACAGAGGAAGAGAGGGATGAGGAGGAGGGGGGAAGAGGAGGAGGAGGCAGAAAAGTGTAGCATGTAGCTAAGTCCTTTGATTTGTCCAATGTTGGGAGTCCAAATGCAGAGAGAAATATCAGAGGAATTAATCTGTTTGATTCTGCAATACTTAAGAGCAGACTGCTTTGAAACCAAAAAGCTCAGATTAAACAAACATACATTTTACATTAAATTTAAATGAGGAAGTATAACCACCTTCAACCCCTAGCAAATATTTGTTTTATATTAAAGAATACATCTAAAATTAATATTTTGCTTCTTCTTCTGTGGTAGGATTTTCAACCAGAAATCAAAGTTTTTCTGAAGAAAAAAAAGATAATGTAGAAGACAGTTGCAACCTGAACTTTGTGTAATTAATCTTATTTGTTTGTTTGTTTGTTTACTTAGCTTATAGCATATCATACATGGACTAACAATATATATTAACATTTCACCTAGATTTGTAGAACACAGTAAAATATCAATATAAAATATAAGCTGATTAAACTGTAAGAGAGGGAAATGTGTTCATGTGTGTGTGAGAGAGAGGGGGGTAGGAGGGAGGGGGAGAGAGAAAGACAGAGAGACAGAGAGGGAGGGAGGGAGGTTAGGAAGATATCTGTCAAGAATTCTAAAAAGGACTTTGCTCAGACCTATGTCCATATTATAATTGTTAGTTAATAGAATCTAAAACCCAGGTGTGCTTTCTACTAAACTACAAATAATGAACAGTTATTTCAATCCCTAAATTGTGATTCTTATAATAGTATGTGAATTTATTTTAACCTCAAGTGCCTCTTCTCTGTTTTTTATATTCAGAAACTTTTTAAAAAAAATCAATTTAGACTCTGCTTTGCGTCTGATTGCTTCATTTTAATGCAGAAATTTAGCATATAAAACCATGTTTTGAAGAATGCAATTGGAAAATTTGCCTCCAGATGTTCCAGAATGGATGCAGTATCTTTAGTATCACGTAGACATTTTTAAACTGGGGCTATGAAGATGGAATATGTGCTGTTAAAATTCAAAGGATTGCTTTCTGAAGACCAGGGAGCCATTACCTATTTTGCTTCTTTCAAGTCTTTAGTCATTTCTAAATTGAAATGGAAAAGACCATAATATTCTTTGGACTCCCTCTCTTTAGGTAACTTTTGTTGAAAACTGCATCATAACATTCTGGGGGAAAATGTAGATTTTTTTTAAAAATTACATTTATATGCCGCCCTTCTCCAGAGACTCAGGGCGGCTTACAATTTTTGGGATACAACCCAGTGTGCTCAGCAATAGCCTTCATTCCATTGTATATGCCTGCTTATTACTAAGCGGCATTTTTACAAGGTCAGCTAATTGCCCCCAACAATCTTGGGTCCTCAATTTACCTACCCCGAGAGGATGGAAGGCTGAGTCAACCTTGAGCCTGGTGGGATTCGAGCCTACAGCAGTTGTAGGCAGCTGGAACTTAAGTGCAGGCAATTAACAGCCTGAGCCACCAAGGCCCTATTTAAGTATGTAATTGTGTTCTGGATTGCATAAAGTTTTGAGAAGAATGAATTGGGACAATTCATGGAAATCTCAGTCAAAAGATTTCTGCTATATACATACATGCATCAGTTTTAAAGAAATGATCAGTGTAGTGGTATTATGGTCTGCACATTTTGGATTTCATTTCATTTCTCTTTAATCTTATTTACAGTCTGATCATCTTGTATACTTAATATCTCTCTCTGTGTGTCTCAGACACACACACACACACACACACACACACACACAGACTATTATTTAAGTCTATCCAGACTATTTCTTTTATCTATAAAATATATTCTTATGCTATGAAGTTCTTATTAGAAACAGCTTTCAAAGTAGCTGATTAAAGGTTTTAAATGTCACAATATTTTTACAATAACCCCTTCTGAAATTACATATTTGGAGGTTCAATTCAATGAAGTATGATTTTGTTTAATTTATCATTTTTCCAACTAGAACAGAATGAAACAGAACAGAAGTAGAGTGGAGTAGAGTAAAGTAGAGAAGAGTAGAGTAGAATAGAACAGAACAGAACACTTTATTTGGCCAAATGTGATTAGATACCCAAGGAATTTGTCTCCTGGCATAAGTTCCCATTGTACAAACAAAATAGTAATAATAATCATAATAATGATACCAACAAGAGAAGGTTGTAGAAAAGTTGAGAAAGATAACAACAATACAGCAATATAATACAGTAATATACTTAGACATAAGACAGTACTGTGGAAATTAGGTGTTCAGCAGAGTGATGGCACAAGGGGAAAAAACTTTGTGGTTGTTTTGGCATACAGTGCCCTGTAGCAACTTCCCAAGTGGGTGAGATGAAGTGGTTTATGTCCAGTATGTGAGAAGTCTATATTTTTCAACCCTCCTTTGGTTCTGTGCAAAATTCAGGTCCTCAATGGAAGGCAAGCTGGTTGTAATCGTTTTTCTGTAATCCTAACTATCCATTGAAGTCTATACCTGTCCTGTTTGGTTGCTGTACTAAACCAGACAGGTATATAACAAATGATAGATTCAATAATTCCTCTGTAGAACTGTATCAACAGCTCCTGGGGCAGTCTGAGCTTTCTGAGTTGATACCAGAAGAATATTCTTTGTTGTTCCTTTTTATGGTCCATTTCAAATCCTAGGAAGTTATAGAACCCCAAAACCTGAAGGAATCCACTGACGATACTGTGTTGTTTAATATAGAAAGAGGTAGTAGAATAGATCTCATCTTTACAGTTTTAAGTATGTTCAGCTCCAGATTGTTCCAGCTCCCACCCAAGACTTCTGGGAGAGATCATTTTCAATTTGGATCAAATATCAGTAGTAAATTGATTATATGCAGCTATCTCAATCCTAGGCCAATCAAATGATACCATTGATCTGTTGTTCTAGTGTCTGGAAGCTATGGGTGTGTGGATGGAGAGTGTTATGTATGCAGTTTAAAATGACTGGTTGTGTTGTAAAGTGTTTGAATTCATTGGTTGTAAAAGTGCGGGAAAACCCTGCACTCTGATTGGCTGGCAGCCGCGGCAGCCGGCTATAAATAGCTGCCGTGGCTGAGCCAGTTGGGTCCGTTCTGAGCTGAAGTCACAATAAACTTTGAGCTGTAGCACTCTGCGTCCTGCCTCTCTATGCAAACTTAACACTGGTGACGAAGGTGGGATCTCCCTGAAGAGAAGGCAACGTGGAACAGAGAAGAGCGAGATGGCTGCGCTGAACACCCCCCCAGCACCATTCAACCCGAAGAATGAAGACTCATATGCAGATCGGTTTCAGATGTATCTGGAAGGAAACGATCTGGCCGCCATTTCTGAGCAGCGGAAGAGGGCGGTCTTTCTCACGTATTGTGGTCCGGCAGTTTTCAAGATGGCAAAGGCATTAGCTGGTGCAGCAGATGTGAAGGTAATGGCATGGCCTGATCTGGAGAGGCTTTTAAGGGCACACTATGCGCCCCAAGTATCGTGCCTCATTAAGAGACACGAGTTTAATCGCCGCAATCAGGGGAAAGACGAAAGCGTAAATGACTTCGTGGCAAGTTTAAGAGACATTGGGGGTGCTTGTGAATTCAGCAGTTTAGAGGAGACCATGCGAGATCATTTTGTATTGGGCCTTAAAGACAAGGTTTTGCAGAGCAAATTACTGATGAAACCCAAGATCACGCTGAAAGAAGCCATAGAAGAAGCGTCTTCAGCAGAGGCCACCAAATTCTCAGCAGCAGCCATGAGAAAGATGAACAAGACTACGGGCCATTCTGAGGGGGAGAAGACCACCACAACTCATTTTGATGAACTGGAATCTGAGTCAGAACACAGTGAAGAAGAAGAAGGAATTAATAGACTCAGAATGGAGTGGAAACTAAATGACCTGAGAAGGAAGGGGCATGATTTCCACTGCATAGGTTGTGGGGGGAACCACCCCCGCACTGAATGCAAGTTCCTGGACACCATTTGCCTCCGTTGTGAAAAAAGAGGGCACATTGCAAGAGTCTGCAAATCATCCAGAACTCCACCCAACAGAAGGAAGTTTGCTGTAAACAACAACGACAGAGAAGCCAAACAACATCAGCAAAAAAATGGGGTGCAACACAGAAGCAAATAGAAGGAATGAAACTCATCAAACAATAACTATTGGTCATTCATCCCCCTTAAATGACAGGAAAGTGCATGTCAAGGTATTCATTGAAGGAAGGCCTTGCCAAATGGAAGTGGATATTTATCCATGGTGTCATGGGACACTATTCAAAGACTGATACCAGACATTCAGAAGATTCACTTCAAGAAGCAGGCATTAACTCTTAAAGACTACCAAGGGAACAAGATTCCAGTAGTTGGAACAAGAAAATTCAACGTGAAGTTCAAAGGTCACATCAAACGCCTACCCCTGACCATCATGGATAAAGATCGCCCAAGTTTGCTGGGACTGGAATGGTTCAACCGCTGGGCATCAAGTGACTGGCATCAATCATGTGAGCAACACTGAGTGGGAAGAGTCTTTGAAGTCTGAGTTTCCAGAAGTCTTCAGCGACGGATTAGGCAAGTACTTGGGGACCCCTATCACTTTTGCCCTAGATCCCAAGGTACAACCAATCCGCTTAAAACCCAGAAGGGTGCCCTTTGCATTGAAGGAAAAAATTGATGAACAATTAGATAAACTGATAGCCCAAGGGGTATTAGAGCCCACAGACCACTCCAGGTGGGAGACACCCATAGTCACACCGGTCAAGGCAGATGGCTCGGTGAGAATCTGCGGGGATTACAAGGGGACATTGAACCATGCGCTACAACAGAGCGCATATCCAGTTCCAGTGGTTCATCACTTATTACACTCTCTTGGCGGGGGCACAGTCTTCGCCAAGCTGGACCTGGCCCAAGCATACCAGCAGTTAACAGTAGACGATCTAACTGCAGAAGCGCAAACCATTGTAACCCATCGGGGTGCATTCAAATGCAAATCCAGAATTGACTACTGCAACACTCTCTACATGGGGCTGCCCTTGCAGACCACCTGGAGGCTGCAGCTGGTGCAGAATGCGGCCACGCGGGCTGTGATGGGGGTGCCCCAATACTCCCATGTTACACCCTTCTTGCGTGACCCGCATTGGTTGCCGGTTGCCTTCCGGGTTAGTTTCAAAGTGCTAGTAACAACTTATAAAGTCCTAAATGGCTTGGGGCCAGGGTACTTGCAGGAGCGCCTCCTGCCAGCATCACATTCCGATCACCCTGTACGCTCCCATAGGAGGGGCCTCCTTGGGATACCGTTGGTTAGGCATTGTTGATTGGAGGTCTCCAGGGCTAGGGCCTTTTCTGTGGGAGTGCCTGCCCTATGGAACCAGCTTCTCGTGGATCTCCATTTAGCCCCTGATCTCCGCTCTTTCCACTGGGACCTGAAGACCTGGCTGTTCCAACAGGCCGGTCTGGACTGACCCGGGGGTGTAGGTTGTTTTATTCATTTTAATTATTTTAATGGATTGATTAGGCTTGCATTTATTTAATTATTTTTTATTGTAATTGTATGGGGTTTTTAATGTTCGCAGCCCTGAGTCCTTAGGGGGAAGGGCGGCATACAAGTCTAATAAATTATTTATTTATTTATTTATTTATTTATTTATTTATTTATTTATGAGATTTCTCTGCTGCCCTATCTCCCGAAGGACTCAGGGCGGCTTACAATAATAAAAGAAGAATTATACAATAATTAAAAGACAATTAAATAGGAAATCTCACAAAACCAATAAAATTTAAAACTACTACTAAAATCACCCCCCCATCAGTTAGAGTTAAAGTTAGAGTTAAAGTTAGAGTTGAATCAAATGATACTAAAAAGAACAGGTGCAAGATGTATTTCTTATGCAAATACTTTTCAGGAAACACAATTACATTTCCAGCTGAAATAACATTTCATTGGGAAAGAAGTTGTCTCTCATTGTAAATCTCTTCAACACTAAGAGAGGAGCACTGTGCAATATGTATATTCCTTTTGGTGGAAAAGGCCTTGATTTTGTTTTTAAGGCAATATCAGCTCTTTGGGGTTAAGTATCATCACATGGAGCTCAAAATATCCAGTTTCTAAAAGAGGTTCTAAGTCACAGTTAAGTTCTAATCACTTAAACACTTCAAGTACTTTTTCTTTTCATTGTTAGAAGGTGAATGTGTTAATGCCATTATTATTTATTAAATGTTCTAACTTGCAGATTCCTACCTAAACAAGAAGAAACATAGCACCATGGTTATAATGCCACAGAGAGAGCGGAGTGATGTTATACAGTGCTTGTATATATAGTGCTCATGGATTATCAAAAAATAGCTTTATTTCTGGATTTTCCCCATGAATATGGAATATGAAGGCAGAACTAACTCTTCTGTTTGTCACTAGTAATTGTATGTACCATTTTTCACACAATAAAAATACACACAAGAAAGAAGATCTCAATAATTCTTCATTATATAAGGAGGAGTTGTGATAATCTGTGGTTCTATCCAGTTTTTTTTTCTTTCTAACTCCAGTGGATGAAAGAGAATTTGAAAAAGAGAAATCCAAAATAATCTGTGTTGCACCTATTGTATTTAGTTACGAAGTGGACTTGGAGTATCTGCATGAATAATTGGTTTTCATAGGTTATGATTTGCATTTACGTGGCTTCTCACATTCAATTAAATCTCAAAGGAATCCTGCTCTTCAGAATGTTGGTGATTTCTTTTCTTCTATTTTAGATCAAGGGCTGTGCAGCAGCTGCAATTTAAGGTAGAAAATCCAGATTCAAATAATATTGGCCATATTCATTTCTCAACCTAGGTTTAACCAGGAAGATTTTAAAAGATAAATTACTCCAAGATAATTTTTATTTTTTCATACAATCATTTTCCCCACCCCAAACAAATGGACTCATTTTTTTTCCAAACCAATGAGTCTAATTTTGTTGTTGTTTAGAATAAAAAGCTGGTCCATGAGCTTTCAGGGGTTGGGAAAAAGAATACAGGCTGATGATGATACTTGCGTAATGTCATCAGTCATATACTGTATTATAATTTTTGTTTTATAATGTTATTGCATTTGTATGATATTATTGCATTCATGTCGTCATATTGACCTCATCAGTTTGCTGCAAATACTACAGTATCTCATGAAGAAACAACTAACTCTCTATATTTTAATACCATTATATTTTCTGAAGCATTTTGCAAAAAGGGAGAGGGAAACCTGTGCTCAGGTTGCTGAACTACAATCCATTATTATTATTACCTTTATTGTCAGAGTACAATATGTGCACAATAAGATTGGCTGAACCTCCCTTCATGCACTCCCCCCCAACACAACTCACAGTGAGGACAGAAGTCCCTAACCCAGTCCCAATCTTATTATACTATGTGACCTTCCTGGAAGCCTCGATCAAATGGCTTACGGAGAAAAATGTTGAGCATTATTTTCAAGCATATGAAAAGCTACCGGTTCGCTATCCTTAATTTATAAGCTGCCTATTGAATTAATTGCATTAGACAAATCCAACACAAATATCTTTACCACACTGGTTTGTGTAATGGAAAGTTATATCAGACATATTCAGATAGTGTATAAAATCTAGACTGTTTTCAAAAAAAATTACTGTGTTTCATGCTAATTCTGTACTTCAAAAATGTTTATGTATTATGCAAACATCAAGAAGTTTGGAAGATTAAATACTGCAAACTCTGCTGAATATAATCATCATCTATGAAAAATGGTGACTTGACAAGCCAGAGTATGCAAAAAGGATATGAGTTATTACTCTGTAGTTAAATGAATTATCAACCAAATTAAAAATTTTCCAAAGGAAAAGGGAGAATGAAACATGAGATATAACCATTTTTCCTTCTTTTAGTGGCAACTCTCCATAGCATAAATTTAGAATACGAATGAGAAGCTGATAATTGAGGGCTCTCATCGATCATGGAGATGTCCGAAGTATTTTGTAATGGTGAAGATTACAAATCTCAGGTGGCAACACCCCCACTCAAAAAAAAATCTGTATTTTTCAACAGTCAGATATCTCCTGTCCAATTTTTTTGGTGAATATGCTTTGAAATTTACTGCAGATGAACAAATATAGCAGGTACATTTTAAATGATAGGAAAGGAATGTGTTTCAAAGATTATCAACAATGCAACCAAAGACAATCTTTTCCAGTGAATTAGGAGTCAGATGAAGGAGATTGGAGCAGAAAAGAAAAGAGACAGAAATGCAAAGCCTACACTTTTTGGCCTCCATTGTCAATAATTAGTGTCACATGAGATTTCAGACTGCAGTCATTGAACCTATGAAGTTAGAATTCTGCTCCTTTTTACCCAGTCCTGTCTATGGTCCCGGAAGGGCCTAAGGAATCAGTCAGGAGTTTTAGTTAAACAGCTAGATACCTACAAGTTTTTATACATCTAGAAACCTACAACCTAGACCCCTTAGAAACCTGAAACGTAGACATCTACAACCTGCAATCTACAAAAATCATGAGTTTGCTTGGCAGTCAGGTTTAAAGGCTTTGTCAACTCTGAAGCTGGCCTGACTGAGGCCATCTTTGAAGCTTCAGGGTTGCCACAATAAAGATGAGGGTTAGGGAGAGAGGAGTAGAGATAGCTAGGGGTTTGTAGCCAAAACAAAATACTTTCCCCTGGGACATTCCAAGAGATAGCTGAAGAGAGGAGGAGTGATGTTACCCAGCAACTGGACAGCATCCTGATTGGACCATGTGACTGTTGTCATGTTTGGGAAGAGGGGAAAACTTTTATTTTTAATTAGGTGAAAACCACGGGAACCTTTAGAGTCAGTTTTCACCAGTTTGTTCCAATATGATATATCCAATAAAACTGTTCTTTGAGGAATCTACCTGCCTCAGAGTTCTGTGTGTTATGAGTATATTACTTGGGACCTTGACAAGCTTTTTCAGGTAGAGGCAATTTATGAAAAAGAGTCAATGTAAAGCACTCATTTTATTTTCTGTGAAGTTATGCAAAAACAATAAATAAATATAATTGCAATTGTCAATGTGCTCTGATTAGAATTGGTCAGATGAAAACAGGTTTCATATTTTTATCTTTATAAATGGAAATGACCTAAATGGTAAGATATAAAACAGTTATGGATTACATTAAAACAGAAATCATACCCTAACCTGGTGCTTATCTTGTTGCGTGGCAGATACATAACACAGGATAAATTACTGTTGCACTTTTAACATGATTGCTGCCCTGCAGAAAAACATACAGCAAATACAAAATAGCCCAGAGCAATTTCTGCAGATGCACAAGCAAAGGTTTCTGAATGTTCGGTTAAGCTTCTATCAAGGCTGAAGTGATAGATATCTGAAAATGTGTAAAACAATAAATAATTGATGCCTAAGGGCAATAGCTCTCCTGCTCTCCTTCAAGGTACTGATATTCTGTAGCACTTTTCTTTTGAATACAGAGTCATTTTTGAGGAATTAATCTACTCTTTCAGGAAGTAAAAAGATTGACCTGGAGTCAGACGAGCTACTTGTTCCTCAGATTTGGGGTGTCAATTTCCTGAATCTGTACTAACCTGGAATAATCCAGATTTCAGATGTCTCAATCCAGAAAAAGGTGCAGCAGACATCAATTCTAACCCTCAATTCTATGAAGCCTCATACCTGTGTGTATGTTCTACTGAATTGCAATATTGTAAGATGTATTCTGAAAATGTCTACCTGATAATGACAGTAAATTTTGAATGACTAGTACTCTTTCATTCCTTGTTATCAGGATTTGAGATATGAAATCACTCCTTTTATAATCTCCAGGTAGGAATCTGAAAATCAGTGTGCCATAGACCAATATAACTGGGTTTCACAGAGAAAATTGAGTGAAGTCCAGTGTCCTTTGCAAGAACCACAGGAGATGTTACAGCAGACAGGAAGAGATAGCAGCAGAGCAGAGAAGGAGATAAAATGGAAAGCTGAGAACATGCTGTGTCTCAATATTATGTAATGTAAGTTTCAATATACTCTAGAGTATGTTTTACTCTCTGTTTTACCAAGTTTCAGGGCAGTAATCTAGCAATTGGTTCTCTCAGATCCAGAGGCAATCAGCACTCCAGTAAATAAAGGGATTTTAAGCTTTATTATTAGCTCAAGCAAGCAGACTTAAAATCATAACATAAAAAGCACGCATACCAAGCAAGATGATACCCAAATTTTTTACAAGCTGTCTGGAGTTCCTTAATAATGACAGCAAAGATACCTCAAGGCTGGCCAGTTTCCACAGTGCCCAAAGCTAGATTCTGTGCAGAAGCTACCTGCTTGAAGGCCAACACTAACGTTTTTTTTTATTAATACCTGGCACACTAACTTAATGGGTGGAAGGCAACTTAGGAGAAAAGCAACTTAGAACTAAGGAAAATTTCCTGACAGTTAAACAATTAATCAGTGGAACAACTTGCCATTAGAAGTTGAAAATGCTCCAACACTGGAAGTTTTTAAAAAGATGTTGGATAACCAATTGTCTGAAGTGGTGTAGGGTTTCCTGCCTAAGCAGGGGGTTGGACTAGAAGACCTCCAAGGTCCCTTCCAACTCTGTTATTCTATTCTGTTCTAACTTCATGGCCTTGCTTTTGTGATCAAGAGACCAGGTGGCACATTCAAAAGTCTGAAACTTTCATGAATAAGAAAAGCTTTGTGACTTCTCCCTGCTTCTCCTTTATTCAGCAAGCAAGAGTGAAAAACAAGCAGATTAGGTCAGAATGAGCTCTAAATTTCTAGATTATTCTTAAGATGAAAAAAAATCAAAATATGTCACTAGATCCTTCAAAATAACAATGGTCTTCTGCATTGCCATCACAATATTAAGAACAAAAAAAATGCAAAAGGTACATAAATGGTGAAAAAAACAGTGTAGGTAGTATACATATTGGTGAAATGTTTACTAAAGATAGAGAAATTTGATGGTTAAAAATGCTGTTGGAAAAGTGGAGGAAAGCATGTGGTCCGTTGTGAGGAATGAATGCTTATATAAATGACTTTGTATAAGTTATTTATACAAGCTTATGGTTCAGCCCCCTTTTATGCGTGTTTGTGTGTTTCTCTCTCTCCCTCTCTCTCTCTCCCCGTGTTTTTGTGTGTGTGTATGTGTGTGTGTGTGTGAGAGAGAGAGAGAGAGAGAGAGAGAGAGAGAGAGAGAGAGAGATATGGGTGTGATCTGAAAAAAATAAAAGTAAGTTGAATGAAGTAGGACTCGGAATGCAGCCTCTGTGGTATATGGTCAAGAGGGAGATGGACAGTCTAGAGCAGTGGTGGGCAAACTTTTTGACTCGAGGGCCACAATGGGTTCTTAAACTGGACCGGAGGGCCGGAACAAAAGCATGGATGGAGTGTTTGTGTGAACTAATATAAATTCAAAGTTAGATTACTTCACGTAGCCTTCTGGGAGAGCAAGAGAACCCTCCGCTCTTTCGGCTCCGTGGGCCAGATAGAACAGCCGAACGGGCCGGATCCGGCCCCCGGGCCGTAGTTTGCCCACGGCTGGTCTAGAGACATAAAATAATGCAATGCAATGCAGTGCAGTGCAATACAATACAATACAATGATATAAATGGTGCTGAATGAATGCAGATTGAATACAAAAGTGGGAAGTTGATAAGAAGGAAGAAGGTTGAAGTGGTTTGTTCATATGGAAGGAAGGAGGACTGAACTACAGCCAAATAGAGAAAGAAAAGGAGTGAATAGGATGAAAGGAAAGAAAAAACCAAGATAGATATGTTTGTTTAGATAAATGAAGAAGAGTACAACTACAAATATTCAACAAGAAGCAATGAATGAAAAATTAATAGACACTGTTGAAGCAAGAATAATGTTTAAGGATATAGAAGCATAGAGGAAAAATCTAGTGGATGATACTGATGTAAACTACTTTTAATGATATTTCCTTTTCTTCTCTGATGCTTTTAACTTTTTTTAGGTATGTGTGTACCTTCTTCAAATATAACATGAGAGTACACCATCCTAAACCCTGCTATGTATATGCCTAGTATACTAACATGAGACACAGTCTCTCAAGTGCCAGTAGGAAATAATGTAATGCATAAAAGCATTTTAGATAGGTCCCTACAAAATAAAAACAAATAAATATCTTGTAGCATGTTATAAATGTATGTAATTGGAAATTAAGCTGTTTAGTGCCATTTTATTTTATGTTGTTCATAAAGTTGTTTCAGTGCTCCTCTTCGTTCTCTACCCCAGAATTATAGCTCTAAAATTTCATGTCCCTTTTTTCCATAAAAGATTTTATTACAAAATCTTTGAAATTTAATGTGCTTTTATCATTAAATGTCCTTCAATTCTAACTTTTAGGGTTTCTTAGTTTTGTTCACAGAAATTTTGAGATGTTGGCCTTACGTAGCTCCCATTTCTTATCTATCTATCTATCTATCTATCTATCTATCTATCTGACTCTGAAATATTCAGCACATGAAAATTCACAAGTATAGGGTCAAAAAATGTCAAAACGGCAGCCAGAACCCTACAATCAAAGCTCCACCCTTGGTTTTTTTTTTTACATGTTTCACAAAGTACATTAAAAAGATAAAACTTTGCTCACATGTTTCTGGCTGTTATTTTTGACTTTGTTTGACTCCCTTCCTTTTGTTTATCTGTTTATAACATAGTCATTGCTGATAGATAATGTAAATAAACCAATCCACTGCATTTGTGAAAAAAGTTTTATTTGCATACTTGTAATAAATGTAGTAGACATAAAGGAATTTCTGCATGGATACCGTAATGATCATAGAATCTACACATTTCTTGAAATAATTATTTGAAGGCCACATTATACAGGAAAGGAGTATACAGGGATTGATTACTGCAATTACTTATCCAAAGTGAGTAAGAAATAATTGACTATTTTCTACATTTAATTATATTTACAGTCAATAGATCTATTTCTAAAAATCAGACACAGTTGTTCCTTAGAGATAGATTTCCAATTGCAATCTAAGATTGTAAAGGTACAATTGTTAAGCAGGCAGCATCTAATAACCATTGTGAAAGTCAGTTTTGAAAAAGCAAAGAGAAAATCACATTTAGTTCCCACAGACTAGATGAAGACATTCTATATTTATGATTGATCTGAGTCTTGAAGTGCACAGTTTTTCTTTTTAGCTTCCTCTTGGGTTTTCTTTTATTTCTTTATTCTTCTTTTTCCAAAGTTGTTAAAATGATCTGTCAGAAATATTAAGTTTGTTTTCCTGAAAGAACAGAATGATCCTTTTCTGTAGAAAAACTAATTAATATTAGAATGTAAAACATTTTACTTTCATAAACATTGCTAATGTCACTTATCAAAAATATGTACATGATAAACAAATACATCCCTTTATTTAATATTCTTTACAATAAACCTTTTATGAACTTCATTACTAGGGAAAAAACATTGAGACACTTTTGAGAATTTGTGACTTTATTTTCATTTGAGAATGTAAATTTTTTAAATGTGATTGAAGGACATACAGTTATGTGATATTTTCAAACCATGGTTTAATTAGCTTAGCCTTTCCTCCTAATGTTGGACAGTTTACACTGACCTAATAGGTTGCTATTTCTATTATCTCTAGCCTACTCTTATTTAAATCAATATTTTAGATATAAGGTAAATGGAATTATAAAATATTATTTATTGTGTACCCTTCGTGTACTCTGAAATAATGTTAAGAATTGGCTCTATCTCATGTGGAATTTTTACACACACAAATATATAGTTGGGTTTTGGTACAGTAAATTTAAATTTAAAACTAGTATTAGAGTTACTTTCCCTTCTGTTAAGTTTGCATGAAGAGTCAGACGCGCAGTGCTTCAGTGAAGAGTTTATTAGTGACTACAGCTCATAACAGACCCGATTTGGCTGGGCTGTGGCTGCTACTGATAGCCAGCAGCCGCAGTTGCCAGCCAATCAGAGTGCAGGGTTTTTCCCGCACTTTTTAAACCAATCATATTTGACATTTTACAAGAACAGTTCAAACTAAACCAATGACATTCAAACCTGCATACATAACACCCCTCCCCACTAGGTTCAGTCCATACTCAAACCCCAACCTATCTAATGTATTCTTTTAAATAGGTGGGGCTCTTACGTACGTTGAGACCTTCGTGGTTCAGAAGTTTTAACGTTCTCACCCACTGAGAGGGGAAATGTGTCTGTTGACATTTCCCTAGTTGGACTTCCTGTGAAAGAAGACCCTGTTTGATTGTTAGAATCTGGTCTCTCCTTCCAACCCATCTCCAGCCCAATGTCAGCACCCAAGTCAGGTAGTGATGTGCAATCTTCCACTTGTAAGGATGGATTTTGGCATTGTGACAGGTTTTGGGATGGTTCCGTCGTAATGGCTCGTTACACATGGGGCTGATTCTTGCTTGCTGATTATCCTCATGCTCCCCCCCTTCCCCACTAGAAAAGGCATTAGGTATGGGAACTAGAGAGGAACAATTGTGATGTTCCTGAGGTAATCTGGATCTTAACTGATCAATGTGCCTGCTCCAGAGGACTCCATCCTCTGTTTGTACCCTGTAAGAATGAGGGCCAGTTATTTGAATTATTTCAGCAGGAATCCATGAAGGTTCACCCATAAGGTTCTTAGCATAAACAGAATCACCCACACTGAATGTGCGAACTTTGCTAGTGGAATCAAGTGGTGCGTTGGGTGCGTAAGTGGGATGAAGGTGGTCAAGGGGAGACCTGAGTTTCCTACCCATCAACAACTCTGCTGGGGATAAGTTAGTTGATGGGTTAGAGTGATGTGCTGAACACTAAGAAGTTTTTCAACTTTCTCAGTGATGTCCCCAGGACCCAATTGCTGAAGCTTTTCCTTGGTAAAACGTACCATCGTTCAGCCCGGCTGTTAGCAAGGGTGCCCAGGGCAGTCAGGGCATGTCTGATACCCTGTTGTGCTAAATAGGATTCAAAAGGTTAGATGTAAATTGAGGGCCATTGTCAGAGACAAGAACATCAGGTAACCCATGGGTTACAAAAAGCTTTTGAGCTGTTTGATGACAGCATCAGTTGTGGTGGATGCCATAGGGATTACCTCTAGCCATTTGGAATATGCATCTACTATAATAAGAAAGGTGTGCCCTCTGGTAGGGCCAGCGAAATCAATGTGAATCCTAGACCATGGGCCCCTAGGACATTCCCATTCCTGTTTGGGGGCAAGAGGTGGGGCAGGCCTGACTACCTGACAGTTGGGACAAGATGCTACCCAGTTTTCAACCATTTTGTCAATACCTGGCCACCATACATAACTCCTGGCCAATCCCTTCATCCTTACAATGCCAGGATGACCCTCATGTAACATTTCCAAAACCTCTCTTTGCAGTTTTGCAGGAATAACCACCTGTTACCCCACAAAATACATCCTCTTAATACAATTTCAGCAGCATGTACTGGAAGCTTGGCAACAGTTTCTAGGAAAAAGGTGTGAGCCTCAGGTTCAAAGTCCTCAGTGTGAAACGGAAGTGGGCAGCAACTCAAGGCATCAGCATGGCCAATGTCTTTGCCAGGCTTGTGGATGAGTTTGTATGAATAAGCAGCAAGAAATTCAGTCCACCTCAGCATTCTTGGTGACAGGATAGTGGGTGTAGGTTTGTCTCCTGCCACAATGCCTAACAAAGGTTTGTGATCTGTAACAATGGTAAATGTTCTCCCATATAGATACTCATGGAATTTCTTGACAGCTGCAACAATTGCCAATGCTTCCTTGTCCAATTGGCTGTAATTCCTCTCTGCTTTGGTCAAAGTGCGAGAGTAAAATGCAATAGGGGCTTCCCTCCCGCTGGGAAGCCTGTGGCTCAACCCCCCCCCCACTCCAAAGGGAGATGCATCACAAGTCAGTACAACAGGTAAATTCTCAGAGAACTGTATCCCAAAAATTGTAAGCAGCATCAGAGTGATATATGTAATTAAAATATATATATATTGTTAAATGCTGATTTTTCCTTCCTGCCCTACACCCAAGCAGATTTTTTGTCCAGTAGTCTGTGTAATGGTTCTGCAATGGTTGCCTTCTGAGGTAGGAACATGTGATAAAAGTTAATAAGTCCAAGGAAGGCTTGCAAATCTGTTTTACATTTTGGTCTAGGGGCTTCTTTGATTGCTTGAACCTTGGCATCTGTAGGGTGGATGCCATGCTTGTCAATCATATAGCCCAAGAACTCAACCTTGTCAGTTCTAAGAGTGCATTTTTGTTCCTTGACTTTTAATCCCGCTTTCTTGAATCTGGTAAGGACTTCTCTGAGTCTCTCTTGTAATTGAGTGTCATTTTCAGCAGAGATTAACACATCATCAAAGTAAGGCACTACCCCTGGCAGTCCTTGGAGCATCCTTTCCATAAGGCTTTGGAAAATGCCTGATGCCACGCTTACTCCAAACTGTAACCTTTTACATTTGAAGGCACCTCTATGAGTCACAATGGTTTGGGCCTCTGCAGTGGCATCATCAACTGTTAGTTGTTGATATGCCTGGGCCAGATCCAATTTGGCAAAGACTGTACCCCTGCCAAGTGAATGTAATAAATGATGCACCACTGGAACTGGATATGCTCTGCTGAAGCATGGTTCAATGTCCCCTTATAGTCTCCACAGATTCTTACTGACCAATCAGTCTTGAGAGGTGTGACTATGGGTGTCTCCCATCTGGAGTGGTCAGTGGGCTCTAAAACTCCTTGAGCTATTAGTTTATCTAATTGTGCATCAATTTTTCCTTTAAGGCAAATGAGACCCTTCTGGGCTTTAAACGAATTGGGGCACCTTGGGATCTAGGTTGAAAGTGATAGGGGTCCCCATATACTTGCCCAATCCATCGCTGAAGACCTCTGGAAACTCAGACTTCAAGGCCCCTCCCATTCAGTGTTGCTCACGTGATTGATGCCAGTCACCTCGATGCCTAGTGGATTGAACCACTCAAGTCCCAGCAAGCTTGGGTGGTCTTTGTCCACGATGGTCAGGGGCAAACGTTTGGTGTGGCTTTGAACTTCACGCTTGAATTCTCTTGTTCCAACTACTGGAATCTTGTTCCCTTGGTAGTCTTTAAGAGTCAGTGCTTGCTTCTGGAAATGCTTCTTCTGAATGTTGGGAAGTAGCCTGTGAATAGTGTCCCATGACACCATAGATAAATAGGAGCCTGAGTCCACTTCCATTTGGCAAGGCCTTCCTTCAATTAGTACCTTCACATGTACTTTTCTGCTTCTTAAGGGTGAAGAATGACCAATGGTGACTGTTTGATGAGTTTCATTCTTCCCATTTGCTTCTGTGTTGTGCCCCATTTTCTCACTGAAGTTGTTAGGCTTGAATTCTTTGTCAGGAAACTTTCTTCTGTGTGGTGGAGTTCTGGATGATTCGCAGACTCTTGCTAGGTGACCTCTTGTTTCACAACAGAGGCAGATGGTATCAAGAAACTTGCATTCAGTGCGGGGTGGCTTCCCCACAACCTCTGCAGTAAAAATCTTGCCTCTTTCTTCCCAGGTCTTTCTTTTTCCTCTCCATTCTGAGTCTATAAATTCCTTCCTCCACCTCACTACAGTCTGACTCAGAATCTATTTGCTCGCAATGAGTTGTTGAGGACTTTTCCACATCAGGATGGCTTGTGGCCTTGTTAATTTTCTTCATGGCTGCTGCTGAGGACTTGGTGGCTTCTGCTGAGGAAGCTCTTCTATGGCTTCCTTCAACGTGATCTTAGGTTTTAATAATAATTTGCTCTGAAGCACCTTGTCTTTGAGGCCTAGAACAAATCGATCGCGCATGGCCTCTTCCAAGTTGTTAAACTCGCATGCACCCCCAATGTCTCTTAAACTTGCCACGAATCATTAACGCTGCTTCCCCTTGATCCCGACAGTAAAACTCGTGTCTCTTAATGAGGCACAATACTTGTGGGGCGTAATGGGCTCTTAAAAGCTTTTCTAAATCAGGCCATTCCATTACCTTCATCTGAAGCTCCCGCCAATGCCTTCCATCTTGAAAATGCCGGACACAGTGCGTGAAGAAAGACCGCCTCTTCCGCTTCTCGGAAATGTCGGCGAGATCGTTTCCTTCCAAATACATTTGGAAGCGATCCGCATACGAGTCCCAGTCTTCTGCCATCGGATCGAATGGGGCTGGGGGGGTGTTCAGCGCAGCCATCTCTCTCAGCTTGTTTTCCGCGTCGTCTTCTCTTCAGGAAGGATCCCGCCTTCGTCGCCAGTGTTAAGTTTGCATGAAGAGTCAGACGTGGAGTGCTTCAGTGAAGAGTTTATTAGTGACTACAGCTCATAACAGACCCAATTTGGCTGGGCTGCAGCTGCTACTTATAGCCAGCAGCCGCAGTTGCCAGCCAATCAGAGTGCAGGGTTTTCCCGCACTTTTTAAACCAATCATTTCTGACATTTTACAAGAACAGTTCAAACTAAACCAATGACATTCAAACCTGCATACATAACACCTTCCCTTCCCTGTTGTTTTCACTACTGTCCTCTTCTTCCTGGTGATAACATGTGGCAGCATTTTGGATATGCATTATATGGCTTATATGAAGTCATATCAGAGTGATTCTCACATTTGTATTCCTTGCATTATCTTTCTGAGATACAATATAGATCCCTAGATCTCCCCTCCACTCTGTCCATCCTCTATTTTGCACTACTGGCTGCATTTTGAATGTTCAGCTGATTTTCTGTATCTAGCAGTGTCAGGTAGTAATAATAGCTGGAATGTATGTCACTAAGCAGAAATCATTTCTAGATGAAAACTCATATCCATAATGTCAAGGGGGATAACTACTTCAGAATCTTCCAGAACTATCCATTTATAGACATACAATAGTATATTATTGATCAATAGTATATTATTGATCAAGCTGTAGCCGATAACCAACTCCTTTGTTTTTGGTGATATTTGACAAAATGAGCATAATATTTGACATAATCCAGAGAAAATGAAGTGTGATGTCCAGTATTGCAGCTACCTCTAACATGATTGATCTGGTTTATAATGTTTCCATCTAGAACAGCCGTGGGCAAACTACAGCCCGGGGGCCGGATCCAGCCCGTTCGGCTGTTCTATCCGGCCCGCGGAGCCGAAAGAATGGAGGGTTCTCTTGCTCTCCCAGAAGGCTACGTGAAGTAATCTAACTTTGAATTTATATTAGTTCACACAAACACTCCATCCATGCTTTTGTTCCAGCCCTCCGGTCCAGTTTAAGAACCCATTGTGGCCCTCGAGTCAAAAAGTTTGCCCACCCCTGGTCTAGAAGAACAGAAAGAGTCTGGTGAATTGTCAGCAGGCAAACTGTGGCAAATAAACAAGCACGCCCATACACTATATTGATATATATCTAATTTGAGAGTCTCAAATAACTCTTGCTTGGCAGGACAAAAAGAAGAAGATACAGCGATCTATGTTATTATGGAAAATGTAACTGAAACAAAAGATTTGGGAAGGGGAGGATAGCCAACGGGGAAGGAAAATAAGAACATTTGCTATTAAAAGGCCAATATTCTCTTTTGCTAAAACTATCTTCTTCCCTCCTAATGGCTTTTCTGTTTCCAATATATTGTTCCCTCTTGAATGCCTGGTTTTGTTTTTGAAGGACTCCTGTACGCTGCCCTGTAATGAAGTGCTATTTCTATTCACACCTGCAAATGATCCTATTTGTGAATTAATCTTCTTCCCTTTTGTCTCTTTCCCCAAATCAACAGTCATACAACGTGATTATAGTTAGAATGGCTCTAATAATTCCAGTTGGTTAATACCTTTATTAAACCTTAGAGATTAAAAATATCATTTTGCTGTCCCCCTTTTCAGGCCATCCAATAATACTTCATGGTTGAAAGATCTTCATTCTATAGCAGAGTTACAGTTATGTTTCCATTAACAAACTGCTCCCAAGACTTATTATGATGAGTCTTTGAAGGTGAAGGCCTGGTCCATGCTCATGAAACCCCATTGCAGCTCTCCTCTAAAAGCTTCAACCTAATCAGAAATGGCTAAATATCATATATACTCCTTTAGAATGCTCTATTAGTAGACCAATGTGATTTTCTGTGTAGACATGGTAACAAGTCTAGATTCCAGCATGTATGTGTGGGACAGATTACGCAGAGAATACATGAACATTCAATGATACATATTCAAAGACAGCTATAATTGCAATCTCACATGGTTTGTCTGATTATCAGAAAACTGGCCCAGAAAATTATACTTAGAAAATGTTGCACCCCCTAAACAATCCCCCCCCAAAAGACTGGACTTTAAGAAAATTGGCAAATGGCTAGTAAATGCTTTTTCTAAAAGGCAAGATGATCTAATGAGAACTTAGGCCAGCGGTGCTGTAATAGATTTTTGCTGAAAAGGACAGAATGAGGAAGCTTTAAAATTTATTTAAAGATAAAGAGATATATGGGAAAAGAAATATTTTGAACTTGTTAAAGTTTTGAAGAACTTTGTGAGAAGGGATTAAAAAAAGGAAAAGAAATCAAGTTCTAGGACAGTATTTGAGGGTATTAAAAATTAAGATTGTTAAAAGTAAAAAGAAGGAATACAAAATTGGTTTATTTCATCAAGATTAAAATATACATGTTATCTCTAGTAACCCTCAATGGATTTTTGCTGAACAAAGAGGTTTTAAAGGTTTATTAATAGATTAGAGATGAGATAGGAGAAGAAGAGATTATTTGCTATATTTTAAGAGAAGATGATAAATTACTGAAGTCGTATATACTTGTAATGAAGAGGGGAAGTAATTTCATTATATATTTCTTTACTTTTTGTTTACTGTATTATGATTTCTACTTTCTTTTCTACTTTTCTTTCCATTTTTTAAATTTTCTGCACTTTGAATTTTTATTTTTATTCTTTTATGTTCCTTAGTCAGTATTATTTAGTTCTCATCTTTTTAATTCTAATGGTCAACAAAATTATATACTGTATATAAAAAGAAAAATTTGGCTCAGAGAACAAACACAAGCTCTGGGGTGAAAGAAAACGATAAAATATTGACCCAACTAAAGCATTGTGACAACAAATTGCACATTTACTTCATGAGCATATACATAAACCACACAAGTGTAATACAGTATATGCAAAAATACCAAGCAAGGTTTTCTTTTCATACCTAGACATTAAGATATTAAGAATATTCCACCTCATTTCCTCCATTCCTCTTTCTTTGTTATATCTGAAAAAAGAGGGCCATACTTCCAAATTTTTCTTTATAAATCATTTAAAAACACCCTGTGAAATTCATTTTCTTTGTTTTAATAAGCATTTCTAATGGATGGAATTGTCTTCATAAACAAGATGGGATGACCTTTATGGGTTGCTACGGCTTCCCATCCCCACAAATATGGCAAAAGCAGAACAGATTCATCCATCTAGGCAGAAGGATGTTAAGCATTTAGCCTTCAAATCACAGCAAAACAGCATTATTTGCAGGGCTGAATTATTTTAGTTCTGAAGATGGGTAGGAATTTAATTGAAGAGTTTTAAAAATATGAATTTGTTTAATGCATTTGCCCTAGGATGTGCATGTGGGGTGGGGGGCAGAGGTAGTATTCACCAGGTTCTGACCAGTTCTGGAAAACTGGTAGTGGAAATTTTGAGTAGTTCAGAGAATCAGCAAATACCACCTCTGACTGGCCCCGCCCCCATCTATTCTCTGCCTCCCAAATCCCAGCTGATTGGCTGGGTCTTCGCTGGCCTGCACAGGAGAACGGAGCTGGAAAGCAGGTTAGTGGGGTGGGAGGGAATGAGATTTTACAGTATCCTTCCCCTGCCACCCCCACCAAGCCACTGCCACCAAGCCATGCCATGCCCAACAAGCGATGCCCACAGAACCAGTAGCAAAAATTTGAATCCCACCACTGGGGTGAAAATCTGCAAAATGTTGGTTGCACCATTGTGAAAAGCCCCACCATTTCTGTGGATGCATGCATAATGAATACAAAAGGGGCTGGGCTTTAGCCACCAGACCATATCTGCCATCTTGCAGATGTTGAACTCTTCTGCAAATAGAGCAGCATTTACCAAAACTTACAAAGCCCACACGTTTCTTTATAAGTGGAATGGAAAGAACCCAAGCATTAAAAAAAAATTGAATACTGTACTTGAGAAAAGAAAACTGACAAATGCATCTGTCAACTGTTTTTTTTAAAGAGCATTAGCAAAGCCTGTCAATCTTCTGCCTCTTAGTCTGGGCAGAAAACACTCCCTAAACAAAAGCATCTGTCTGTACAGCTGTGTTAATGTATAATATTTATGCCATTCATACAGAGAGAAAAAGAAGAAAGGTTAAAAAAAACTTTTTTTAGATCAATTGACATTTTTAGAAGTTGCAGCAAATTTAACAGAGTTGTGTTTTTCTTTTTTGAACAAAAACTTAATTAACCTGCTGCAGCAGAACTCTGATTATTCACTCTGGCAAAACTTAAGAGAATGGATTGCAGCGGATGTGAATAAATGATTTTGCACTATGAGGTTTCCAGTATGGATCTTGATTTCTAATAATTTATTAGATGAACGCATTGTATCTGCTTTATAGGGGCTGAGCTTCCACTCTGTGTAAGCCCATGATTGAGTTAACCATGATTTATTGAATACATCAGAATTGGCTGAGCTCTCACAGACACTAAGCTATAAAAATGGTTTTCAAAACACAACGTCTCAGTTCACACTAAATCACAAAGTAGCAGAACAATTATGTTTTAGTGCAATGCGAAAACCCAGTCATCTGGTTGCAGAACTATGCTCAGAATTTCTGAAAGGCAGTTTTTTCAATTTTGCCTAGGGAATGAAGCTCTACTTTCATCTTTAAAAACATTTCCTCTTATTCAACCATGATTCTTCTCTCCTGAGATGGCTTTTGGCAGGAGGGGGTACCCCTTACCTCCAGATGGTGAACGCCAATTCCCACCTTTCCTAATAACAGCCAAACTAGCTCAAACAGATCAGCAACTATTTGGAAAAATCAACATCTGAAAAGCCATGTAGCTCCCCATTTGGTAGGGCTACCATTCTGAACAAAATTTTAAAATTTTGAACAATCACTAGATGGCAGCAAAGAGCTTGTGTTTTATATCCCTTTCTTGCCATCTCATGGTCATCTGCATTTTTGCAGATTTACATTTAGTTAATCCACTCTTGCAAGTTCAGTCCAACCCACTCTCATTATGGTATCCACCAGCGTAAGTTTTTTTTTAAATAGCAATAGCACTTAGATTTATATACCACTTCACAGTGCTTTACAACCCACTCTAAGTGGTTTATAGAGTCATCATATTGCCCCCAACAATCTGGGTTCTCATTTTACAGACCTCAGAAGATGGAAAATGAGTCAACCTTGAATCTGGTGAGATTCGAACTGCCAAATTGCAGGCAGCCAGCAGTCAGCAGAAGTAGCCTGCAGTACCAAGATTCTAACCACTGCTTCACCATGGCTCCTATTTAAGTTACATGAAACAATTTATTAGGAGCAGGAGATGGGCGGAGCTGGAGTCCTAAGTAGACGGAGGTGATCTTGACTCCTGAGATCACCCCGATACTGCCGCTTTGGGACGGTCCCCTGGGATCTAAACTGACTGTAGGGTTGGTGAAAGTGGGGGTGCCTTCTGTTGATCCCAGGGATGTCACAAAGTCCCTGGTTGATCCAGGACAGCCCCTTCACCGAAACGGCTGAGGCAGCCATCGGGCTGAAGAAGCTGTGACAGCTCCGAGGAATGAGATCGAAGAAGTGTGTCGGCCGGTGAGATCATTTGGTTGTTAACCTTTGGGAACACCCTAGTGATTCTAATGGTGTGAAATTGAATGCGAGATGGACTAGGCGGCGAAGAGATTGGGCTTGAAAGTAAAGAACTTTGTTTCTTCTTTCTTTCATGGCTTTAAAGACTTTTCCCTCCACTTTTTCTTCTTGGGAGTTTTTGAATGCCTTTATACTTTTTGAACTTTGTCTCCTTTTTCCTTTTCTCTTTGGCACTGGGGGCTCAATGTAATTTGGCTATTTGGACTTGGTTACTTTTCATTTTTGCATACAAGAAATGGCTGCTGAGGCTTTTTTTCTGTCCTTCTTGTTTTGAATGAGACAGGAAGTGATACATTTTGGGAGCCATCTGGCAAGGAAGTGAAAGTTGGCTGAGAGATATAATATTGCTACCTAGAGGTTCACTATCTTATATAAACATATACATTTGCAAGGATTGTATCCAAGGCTCTGTTGATTAGAAAGTACTGGACAGGCGCTTTGGAATATCTTTGAGCCTGCAGTTTGGAATTGAAGAGTAAAACGACCTTGAGAATTTTAAAACAAAGGAACTGGAATTTTTTGAGAGGCAAAAAATAGAAGAGCTGGAATTTCTCCTCTTTCAATTGTTAAGCTCTGGACTTTGCATAGTGGCACTGGAATAAAGAGTGATATTGCTTCCTGCCAAGGTCTCCTATTGTTTGTAATTTAATTTTTTATAATTGGAGCCCCTAAAATATATTTTGTTATTCTTAAAGGATACTTTACTATTTTATTATTACTTTTTTTCAACTTTTTTATTGATATCTTCCTATTTTTCAATTTTAGCCTTTTCTCTCTTGAGAGGTGGCTTTTCATTTTGTACATTGGAAACAAGACAGTCAACTATTGGATCTTTTTTTTCTCTCCTTCTTTTTTAAAACAAAAAACAAAACTCAAGTTTTATTTATACATTCTTTTCTTAGTTTTAAATTTTTATCTTTTCTTCAAATCATTGATATATCATTGACACGTTATGGAATTCCTCTTTTTTCTTCTTTTACTATTTTTCTCTTTTTCTTTTGAGTAGGATTGTTCCTCTCCCTTCTTATATTACTAATCTTTACTTTTTATTATTGGCTTCCATCCCTTTTTCTTTCCCTTTTTTGAATTGGTGTTGACAATTTCTGCAAGAATGAATAGAAGGTCTTCAGTTCCACAAGTTACAACTCCGCATCAACAACATCACAACAAGAAAGGAAAAGAGGAAAGAAGATGAAATACAGATGATTACAAGTGTGAGCAAGATTGGAAAAAAAGTAGAA
>CM019148.1:296985491-297074627 GCA_009733165.1 Naja naja
CAATCTCACATGGTTTGTCTGATTATCAGAAAACTGGCCCAGAAAATTATACTTAGAAAATGTTGCACCCCCAAACAATCCCCAAAAGACTGGACTTTAAGAAAATTGGCAAATGGCTAGTAAATGCTTTTTCTAAAAGGCAAGATGATCTAATGAGAACTTGGCCAGTGGTGCTGTAATAGATTTTGCTGAAAAGGACAAAATAGGAAGCTTTAAAAATTTATTTAAAGATAAAGAGATATATGGGAAAAGAAATATTTTTACTTGTTAAAGTTTTGAAGAACTTTGTGAGAAGGGATTAAAAAGGAAAACAAATCAAGTTCTAGACAGTATTTGAGGGTATTAAAAATTAAGATTGTTAAAAGTAAAAGAAGGAATACAAAATTGGTTTATTTCATCAAGATTAAAATATACATGTTATCTCTAGTAACCCTCAATGGATTTTTGCTGAACAAAGAGGTTTAAAGGTTTATTAATAGATTAGAGATGAGATAGGAGAAGAAGAGATTATTTGCTATATTTTAAGAGAAGATGATAAATTACTGAAGTCGTATATACTTGTAATGAAGAGGGAAGTAATTCATTATATATTTCTTTACTTTTGTTTACTGTATTATGATTTCTACTTTCTTTTCTACTTTTCTTTCCATTTTTTAAATTTTCTGCACTTTGAATTTTTATTTTTATTCTTTTATGTTCCTTAGTCAGTATTATTTAGTTCTCATCTTTTTAATTCTAATGGTCAACAAAATTATATACTGTATATAAAGAAAAATTTGGCTCAGAGAACAAACACAAGCTCTGGGGTGAAAGAAAACGATAAAATATTGACCCAACTAAAGCATTGTGACAACAAATTGCACATTTACTTCATGAGCATATACATAAACCACACAAGTGTAATACAGTATATGCAAAAATACCAAGCAAGGTTTTCTTTTCATACCTAGACATTAAGATATTAAGAATATTCCACCTCATTTCCTCCATTCCTCTTTCTTTTGTTATATCTGAAAAAAAGAGGGCCATACTTCCAAATTTTTCTTTATAAATCATTTAAAAACACCCTGTGAAATTCATTTTCTTTGTTTTAATAAGCATTTCTAATGGATGCGGAATTGTCTTCATAAACAAGATGGGATGACCTTGCGGGTTGCTACGGGCTTCCCATCCCCCACAAATATGGCAAAAAGCAGAACAGATTCATCCATCTAGGCAGAAGGATGTTAAGCATTTAGCCTTCAAATCACAGCAAAACAGCATTATTTGCAGGGCTGAATTATTTTAGTTCTGAAGATGGGTAGGAATTTAATTGAAGAGTTTTAAAAATATGAATTTGTTTAATGCATTTGCCCTAGGATGTGCATGTGGGGTGGGGGGCAGAGGTAGTATTCACCAGGTTCTGACCAGTTCTGGAAAACTGGTAGTGGAAATTTTGAGTAGTTCAGAGAATCAGCAAATACCACCTCTGACTGGCCCCGCCCCCATCTATTCTCTGCCTCCCAAATCCCAGCTGATTGGCTGGGTCTTCTTTCGTTGGCCTGCACAGGAGAACGGAGCTGGAAAGCAGGTTAGTGGGGTGGGGAGGGAATGGAGATTTTTACAGTATCCTTCCCCTGCCACCCCCACCAAGCCACTGCCACCAAGCCATGCCATGCCCAACAAGCGATGCCCACAGAACCAGTAGCAAAAAAATTTGAATCCCACCACTGGGGGGGGGGGTGAAAATCTGCAAAATGTTGGTTGCACCATTGTGAAAAAAGCCCCACCATTTCTGTGGATGCATGCATACGAAATACAAAAGGGGCTGGGCTTTAGCCACCAGACCATATCTGCCATCTTGCAGATGTTGAACTCTTCTGCAAATAGAGCAGCATTTACCAAAACTTACAAAGCCCACACGTTTCTTTATAAGTGGAATGAAAAGAACCCAAGCATTAAAAAAAAATTGAATACTGTACTTGAGAAAAGAAAACTGACAAATGCATCTGTCAACTGTTTTTTTTAAAGAGCATTAGCAAAGCCTGTCAATCTTCTGCCTCTTAGTCTGGGCAGAAAACACTCCCTAAACAAAAGCATCTGTCTGTACAGCTGTGTTAATGTATAATATTTATGCCATTCATACAGAGAGAAAAAGAAGAAAGGTTAAAAAACTTTTTAGATCAATTGACATTTTTAGAAGTTGCAGCAAATTTAACAGAGTTGTGTTTTTCTTTTTTGAACAAAAACTTAATTAACCTGCTGCAGCAGAACTCTGATTATTCACTCTGGCAAAACTTAAGAGAATGGATTGCAGCGGATGTGAATAAATGATTTTGCACTATGAGGTTTCCAGTATGGATCTTGATTTCTAATAATTTATTAGATGAACGCATTGTATCTGCTTTATGGGGCTGAGCTTCCACTCTGTGTAAGCCCATGATTGAGTTAACCATGATTTATTGAATACATCAGAATTGGCTGAGCTCTCACAGACACTAAGCTATAAAAATGGTTTTCAAAACACAACGTCTCAGTTCACACTAAATCACAAAGTAGCAGAACAATTATGTTTTAGTGCAATGCGAAAACCCAGTCATCTGGCGGGTTGCAGAACTATGCTCAGAATTTCTGAAAGGCAGTTTTTTCAATTTTGCCTAGGGAATGAAGCTCTACTTTCATCTTTAAAAAAACATTTCCTCTTATTCAACCATGATTCTTCTCTCCTGAGATGGCTTTTGGCAAGGAGGGGGTACCCCTTACCTCCAGATGGTGAACGCCAATTCCACCTTTCCTAATAACAGCCAAACTAGCTCAAACAGATCAGCAACTATTTGGAAAAATCAACATCTGAAAAGCCATGTAGCTCCCCATTTGGTAGGGCTACCATTCTGAACAAAATTTTAAAATTTTGAACAATCACTAGATGGCAGCAAAGAGCTTGTGTTTTATATCCCTTTCTTGCCATCTCATGGTCATCTGCATTTTGCAGATTTACATTTAGTTAATCCACTCTTGCAAGTTCAGTCCAACCCACTCTCATTATGGTATCCACCAGCGTAAGTTTTTTTTTAAATAGCAATAGCACTTAGATTTATATACCACTTCACAGTGCTTTACACAACCCTCTAAGTGGTTTATAGAGTCATCATATTGCCCCCAACAATCTGGGTTCTCATTTTACAGACCTCAGAAGGATGGAAAAATGAGTCAACCTTGAATCTGGTGAGATTCGAACTGCCAAATTGCAGGCAGCCAGCAGTCAGCAGAAGTAGCCTGCAGTACCGCATTCTAACCACTGCGCCACCATGGCTCCTATTTAAGTTACATGAAACAATTTATTAGGAGCAGGAGATGGGCGGAGCTGGAGTCGCTGCGAGACAGAGGTGACCTTGACTCCTGAGATCACCCCCGATACTGCTGCTTTGGGACGGTCCCCTGGGATCTAAACTGACTCGTAGGGTTGGTGAAAGTTGGGGGTGCCTTCTGTTGATCTCAGGGATGTCACAAAGTCCCTGGTTGATCCAGGACAGCCCCTTCACCCGAAACGTGCTGAGGCAGCCATTGGGCTGAAGAAGCTGTGACAGCTCCGGAGGAATGAGATTGGAAGAAGTGTGTCGGCCGGTGAGATCATTTGGTTGTTAACCTTTGGGAACACCCTAGTGATTCTAATGGTGTGAAATTGAATGCGAGATGGACTAGGCGGCAGAAGAAATTGGGCTTGAAAGTAAAGAACTTTGTTTCTTCTTTCTTTTCATGGCTTTAAAGACTTTTCCCTCCACTTTTTCTTCTTGGGAGTTTTTGAATGCCTTTTATACTTTTTGAACTTTGTCTCCTTTTTCCTTTTCTCTTTTGGGCACTGGGGCTCCAATGTAATTTGGCTATTTGGACTTGGTTACTTTTCATTTTTTGCATACAAGAAATGGCTGCTGAGGCTTTTTTTCTGTCCTTCTTGTTTTGAATGAGACAGAAAGTGATACATTTTGGGAGCCATCTGGCAAGGAAGTGAAAGTTGGCTGAGAGATATAATATTGCTACCTAGAGGTTCACTATCTTATATAAACATATACATTTGCAAGGATTGTACCCAAGGCTCTGTTGATTAGAAAGTACTGGACAGGCGCTTTTGGAATATCTTTGAGCCTGCAGTTTGGAATTGAAGAGTAAACGACCTTGGAGAATTTTAAAACAAAGGAACTGGAATTTTTTGAGAGGCAAAAAATAGAAGAGCTGGAATTTCTCCTCTTTCAATTGTTAAGCTCTGGACTTTACATAGTGGCACTGGAATAAAGAGTGATATTGCTTCCTGCCAAGGTCTCCTATTGTTTGTAATTTAATTTTTTATAGTTGGAGCCCCTAAAAATATATTTTGTTATTCTTAAAGGATACTTTACTATTTTATTATTACTTTTTTTCAACTTTTTATTGATATCTTCCTATTTTTCAATTTTAGCCTTTTTCTCTCTTGAGAGGTGGCTTTTTCATTTTGTACATTGAAACAAGACAGTCAACTATTGGATCATTTCTTTTTCTCCCTTCTTTTTTTTAAAAAAAAAAACAAAACAAAAACTCAAGTTTTTTATTGATACATTCTTTTCTTAGTTTTTAAATTTTTATCTCTTTCTTCAAATCATTGATATATCATTGACACGTTATGGAATTCCTCTTTTTCTTCTTTTTACTATTTTTCTCTTTTTTCTTTTTGAGTAGGATTGTTCCTCTCCCTTCTTATATTACTAATCTTTACTTTTTTATTATTGGCTTCCATCCCCTTTTTTCTTTCCCTTTTTTGGAATTGGTGTTGACAATTTCTGCAAGAATGAATAGAAGGTCTTCAGTTCCACAAGTTACAACTCCCGCATCAACAACATCACAACAAGAAAGGGAAAAAGAGAAAGAAGATGAAATACAGATGATATTACAAGTGGTGAGCAAGATTGGAAAAAAAGTAGAAAAAAGTGAGATAATTGAACAGAAGCTGGACAAGACAGGTGAAAATATAAAAGCTGTATGGCAAACAATGGAGAAATATGGTGAGAGGATTAAGAAAGTTGAGGAGCAGCAAGAACAAAGAGATGAAGAAATGAAGAGTTTCAACATCAGATTAAGTGAAGTTGAGAGTAACCATAATGAATCACTGTGAAGCGAAGTGGATAGATCAGAATTTTATTTGAGATTCCAAATGTTGAGGAGAGAAAGGGTGAAAACTTGTTGGAGAAAATGACACGGATTTTGGCAGAATTGTTAGAAACAACTGAAGAGAAGATGAGGGATGGAATAGATGAAATATTTCGAGTCTATACAAGGTATGCAACGAGGAATAGACTTTCAAGAGAAATCCATATTAGATTCACTAAGAAGAGCATTAAATCACAAATACTGCAAGCAACTAGAGACAAGACATTGAAGCACAATAACAAAGACATTATGGTATCGAAACAGGTACCAAGAAGAATAAGAGAGAGGAGGAGAGAATATGCATTCTTATCTAAAGAACTGTTGAAGAGAGGTGTAAACTACATATGTTAATACCAGAAGGCCTTCTGTTTGTGTGGCAGGAACAAAGGCATAGAATTGATACAGTGGAGAGAGCGCAATTTTTTTACGATGAATATTTTAGAGGAAAGGACGGAAATGGAAGACAAGAGGAGCTGATTGTGGAACTTCCGAAGGAAGGTGTAGCAACAAGTGAAGAAGAGGAACAACTTGGAGCGGTAGGTGGTCTACCCAGAGAACGAAGAGAAGTTAGAATGACTAGAGCAACAAAACCTATATACAAGACCTAAAATAGAAAGGAAAAAACTGATTTCGATGAATATAAATGGACTTAATTCGATTGCTAAAAGAAGGAAAATATTTCATAAATTAGAGAAACTAAAATTGGATATAATTTGTCTTCAAGAAGTCCACATTAAAAAACAACATGAATATGTATTGAGACAAAAAAGTTAGGAAAGTTATTTACATCATTGGCACAATATAAAAGAGAGGAGTGGTCTTGTACATTAAAGATATAATTACTGCAGAATTGATTTATACAGATGAAGATGGGAGGATTTTAATGGTGGAGATAATAGACAACAACACTAAAATGCTCTTGATAGCAATATATGCACCAAGTGAGAAGCAAGAAGAATTCTATAAGAAATTATACCAAAAGTGATTGAATTAGACTATGCAAATATCTTTCTGATGGGAGATTTTAATGGGATAATTAATGACCAGCTTGCCTACAAATCTGAAAGAACCAAAAAGAAAATTAGGAAAAAGCTACCCAAGTCCTTCTTTCAAATGATAGAAGAAATGAATATTAAAGATATATGGAGAGAGAAATATTGGAAATAAAGAATTACTTTTATTCAAATAGACATGAATCATGGTCAAGAATAGATATGGTATGGGCATCTGCAGATATGCTCTCTGATATACAGAAAATTCAAATCGAAAGTGGGACCTGGGCGGATCACAATCCATTGATACTTGCCTGGAAAGGACAGAGGAGAAGATCTAGATGGATACTAAAAAACATGATTTTGAAAGAAGAAGAATTTAAAAAGAGAATTGAGACAGAACTTATCTTTTTTTCAAGGAAAACAGAAAAGAAGATACATCACTACAAACTCACTGGATGCAATGAAGGCTTATACAAGAGGTTTGATAATTGACTATATAAGGAAAAGAAATATTAAACAGAAGAAGACACTCAAAATATTGGAAGATGATTTCATGAAATTGGAAAAAGAACTACAACAATCACCGCAAGGGAAAGATAATAAAAGGAAAATGGATGTGATTAAACATAAAATGGCTTTAATGGACAAGGAAGAAGTTGCTCAAAAGATTAAAGGCGCTAAACAAAATTATTTTGAAAATGCTAATAAGCCAGGAAGATGGTTAGCGTATAAAATTAGAAAGGAAAGAGAAACAAAGAAAATTAGCCAATTAATAGATGGAAAAGGGAATATACAACATGGGAATGACGAAAAGAAAAAAATTATTCGAGACTACTATGAAAAACTGTACTCTCAAGAAGATATTCTAGAAGAAAAATTGAACAGTATCTACAAAAGACAAGATTCCCACAGATACTTAAAGACATTGAAACAATGTTAGAAGGGAACATAACCATGATGGAATTAATAGAAGCCTTGAAGAAACAAAATACAGGAAAAGCACCAGGTCCAGATGGTCTACCGGCGGAATTTTACAAGACCTTCCAGGAAGTGTTAAGCACTCCCCTTCTAGAAGTGATGAATGAAGTGCTGCTAAAAAGAGAATACCTGAGACATGGTTGGAAGCTTATATTACCCTTATACCTAAAGAAGAAATGGACCTACAACAAGTTAAAAATTATAGACCTATCTCATTGTTGAATTCAGATTATAAAATCTTTGCTTCAATTTTGGTAGAAAGAATGAAAAGATATTTAAATGAATTTATCCACACGGATCAAAATGGATTTTGCCAAAACGACAAATCAAGCAAAATGTGAGAATAATTTTAGATACTTTGGAGTATTATGAAGCACACCCTGAAAAACAGATGGCACTGATGTTTTTAGATGCTCAAAAAGCATTTGACAATGTGAACTGGCGGTTTATGATATTGCAAATGATGCAAATGGGCTTTGGAAAAACTTTATACAGGCTATTGAGACAATATATAATAATCAAACAGTGAAGATATTGGTAAACGGAGAGTTGACAGAATCTATAGGGATAAGAAAAGGAACTAGACAAGGCTGCCCTCTGTCGCCCCTGCTGTTTGTTTTAACACTAGAAGTACTGAATAGAGCTATCAGAGAAGATGAAGAAATAAAAGGAATGAAAATTAAAAAAGAAGAATATAAACTACAGGCATTTGCAGACGATTTGGTATTCATATTAGAGGATCCACTTAAATCAGCACCTAAGTTGATAGAACAAATAGAAGAATATGGAATGGTGGCAGGTTTAAAATTAATAAAGACAAAACAAAGATCCTAACAAAGAATATGTTAGCAAACGCAAGAAAGATTTAGAAGATCTATTAGAGATCCAGATTGCAAATAAAGTTAAATACTTGGGAATATATATAATGCCAAGATGCAGTACTTTGAAAGAAGACAACTACATAAAACTTAAACAGCAGATAGCGACAGATCTTGAAAGATGGGAAAATATACAATTATCCCTTATTGGTAGAATATCAACAGTTAAGATGAATGTATTACCTAGAATTCTATATTTATTTCAGACAATCCCAATTAGACTTGGGAAAGAGTACTTTGAAGACTTAAATAAAATCACATCAAAATTTATATGGCAGGGCAAAAAGCCAAGAATTAAATTTAAGCTATCACAAGATGCAAGGTCAAGAGGGGGATTCGCACTACCAAACTGGGAATTGTATTATCAAGCTGCAAGTTTGATGTGGGTGAAAGAATGGATAACATTGAGAAATAATAGATTGTTAACTTTAGAGGATCATGATTTATTACTAGAATGGCATGCTTTCTTATGGTATAAGGGAACTAAAAAACAAGGATATTTTAGAAGACACTATGTTCGAGAAGCTTTATTTTTAAATTGGGGAAAAAACTAGAAAACAACATTATATACAAATTCCATTATGGGTATCTACTATTGAAGCCTTTTCATATTCAATAATATACAAGAAGGAACAAACAGTTAGATATGGAGAGATTTTAAATGAAAAGGGTGAACTCAAATCGATGCAAACACTACAAGAACAAGGTATAAAAATGAATTGGTTTTCATATTTGCAAATACAATCTAGATATGATGAGGATGTTAAGACTGAAGGTATTTATAAAAAACAACTGAACTAGATAAAAATTTGATGGGTACGAACAAAAAAGTGATTAAAAAACTCTATGGTCATTTATTAGAAGTTAGAATGGAAGAGGAGCAGGTTAAGGAAACAATGATTGCTTGGGGGAAAAATTTTGGTTATGGGATAGATCTAGAGAGATGGCAAACACTGTGGGATCAGAATTATAAAATGACAATGTCAACTGCATATAAAGAAAATTTGTATAAGATGTTTTACAGGTGGCACCTATCCCCGAGAAGGATTGCAAGAATGTTCAAGGACAAATCGGATAAGTGTTGGAAATGTCATCAGATACCTGGCTCCTACTATCACATGTGGTGGATTTGTGTTGATGCTAAAAGATATTGGACTAAAATCCACATGTGGTTGGAAAAAATGACACAACAACATATAGATTTGAAACCTGAGATATTTCTGTTGGGAATTGTACCAGAGACACTCAACAAAGAACTGAAATATTTGATTGTTAATGTATTGACAGCTGCCAGAATTGTATTTGCTAAAAACTGGAGAAATGATAAGACACCTCGCAGGAGGAAGTGATTAAGAAGATTTTGGACTGTGCGAAATGAGTAGATTAACATTTGAAATTAGGGACCAAGAAGAAAAGCAGTTTTATAAGATATGGAATATGTTCTATCAATGGTTAGATAAAAAGTTTGGTAATATATTTTTGGGAATATAAAGATAGACAGAACTGTTGAAATAATATAGAGATTATAATATGATAGAGGATTAATAATAACGATTATAGTTTTTCCTTTTTGTAATACTGAGTATGAATAATGAGGGGAAGGCACTGTGATTTTTGACCGACCGACATACTTGAAATTGATATGGATCTATGTGTTGTATGTTTGTTTGTTACGTTTGTTCTTTTGGAAAAATAAAACTTTTGTAAAAAAAAAAAAAGAAACAATTTATTAGGAGCAGTTGAAAACTGTATACAAGTGTAAAGTATTTTCCGCCTCTTACGAAATATTTTGTGCGTCTATAAAATACCCAGTATATCCATATCTGCTACATCTGAAAAATTATTTTTATTCTTTTTTTTTAGAAAAACTTTATTAACTTTTATTAAAAATTATTTTTTATTCTTAACAAGACTAGTAAAGAATGAGTTAAACAAATGTTAGCAAAAATATCCTGTCTCATAAAAGCTATAAAATGTGTATGTAGTATAAAATTCCTGTGTTGAATCACATTATTACAGGTAGTCCTTAACTTATGAACGGTCCCTTAGTAACTGTTTAAAATCAGGACAGACTCCTGAAATGCTAAATAATAATAAATAATAGTCATGTGACCATGGAGCAAATGAGATCCGGTTGCCAAGCATCCAAAACACCACCTGATATCTGCTCCCCCTGCATGGTCATGTGATTGCATTTTGGATGGTTGGCAACCGGATCTCATTTACAGCTGTTTGAAGTGCCCTGTGGTCATATGACTATTATTTCAGTGGTGGGATTCAAATTCTTTTACTACCAGTTCTGTGGCATGGCTTGGTGGGCGTGGCAGGGGAAGGATACTGTAAAATCTCCAGACAGAGGTGGTATTTGCCAGTTCTCTGAACTACTCAAAATTATACTGCTACTGGTTCTCCAGAACTGGTCAGAACCTGCTGATTACCACCTCTGTATTATTTATGATTATTTTTTTCTGGAAACCAGCTTCCAGAAAAAAAATGTCCCACAGTTAGTTCACTTAATGACCTCAGCATTCACTTAACGAGCACTGCAAAAAGGCCCTAAAATTGGGTCTTGTCACATGATTTACAACCATCACAATTTATGAGTGTAATTACCAGACTCAATTAGGGCTGTGAGTTGAGGTCTACCTGTAGAAGATTCTTCCTGGGGCAGAAATGCATTATCAAATAAAGACAGATTACTTTTGTCTTGTTCTTAGCATCTTCTGCAAATACATTCAAATCCAGCTGAACAAATCTAGCTGCATATAACACAGATCTACCAGAAGAGACCTAGATTTATTACTTCAAATAACCTATCTTTATCATAGGCTTTGGATGCGATTGTGACAGATTGGAAACTAGCTGCAAATGGGTTTGAGAAAGTTTTCATGAAAGAAGCCCTGAATTTTAAGCTCTTCAAAACTAATCATTGCTATTTTAATTTCCACATTCTTCTGCTAAATGGAAAGATACACGAATATTGGCTATTAAGTTTTATCAAATCACACCCAGTACTGCTTATTAAGCTTTGATAACGGCTTAATTATAATTCTAAAAACACATTCCTTTTTAATCATCTAGTACGTTTTAAGCAAAACAGAGAATTCTATCTGTGCCTTGGGTCATTTTTAACACAGTCTTCCTTTGAGCTTTCTCCTCTTACTTTTCATATCCTTGGTCTCCCTGGTTTTCCTTCCTGTTAAGTTTGCATAGAGAGGCAGACACGGAGTGCTTCAGCTCTTAAGTTTATTGTGACTTCAACTCAGAACGGACCCAACTGCCTTTGCTGTGGCTGCTACTTATAGCCGGCAGCCACAGCTGACAGCCAATCAGAGTGCAGGGTTTTCACGCACTTTTTAAACCAATCATCTCCAACACTTTACAAGAACAATTCAGACTAAACCAATGATTTCAAACACTGCATACATAACACCCCTCCCCACTAGGTTCAGTTCATACTCAAACCCCATCTATCTAATGTATTCTTTTAAATAGGTGGGGCTCTTATGTGTACGTTGAGACCTACGTGGTTCAGATGTTCTAAAGTTCTCACCTAGTGAGGGAGGAAATGTGTCTGCCGACATTTCCTTACTTGGACTTCTAGTAATGGTAGAACCTGTTTGGTTACAACAACCTGGTCTCTCCTCCCAATCCATCTCCAACCCAATGTCAGCACCTAAGTCAGGTAGTGATGTGCAATCTTCCATTTGAAAAAATGGTTGTTGGCACTGTGACAGGTTTTGGGATGGTTCCTGTCGTGTTAGCTCGTTACACATGGGGTTGATTCTTGCTTGCTGATTATCCTCATAATACTCCCCTTCCCCCCTAGAAGAGGCAGTAGGTATGGGAACCAGAGCAGAGCAATGGTGATGCTCCTGAGGTAGTCTGGATCTTAGCTGATCAATGTGCCTGCTCCAGAGGACACCATCCTCCGTTTGTACCCTGTAAGACCTGGGGCCTGTGATTTGGGTTATCTCAGCAGGAATCCATAATGGTTCACCCAGAAGATTTTTTGCATAAACAGAATCACCCACAGTGAATGTGCGAGTTTTGCTAGTGGAATCTAGTGGTGCGTTGGGTGCATAAGTGGGATGAAGGCGTCAAGGGAGATCTGAGTTTCCTACCCATCAACAACTCTGCTGGGGTTAAGTTAGTTGATGGGTTGGGAGTGATATGCTGGACACTGAGTAGTTTTTCAACTTTCTCAGTGATGTCCCCTGGACCCAATTACTGGAGTTTTTCCTTGGTAAATCATACCATGCATTCAGCCCGGCCGTTAGCCGAAGGATGCCCAGGGGCTGTAAGGGCATGTCTGATGCCCTGCTGTGCTAAATATGATTCAAACGGGTTGGACATAAATTGAGGACCATTGTCAGAAATAAGAACATCAGGTAACCCATGAGTTACAAAAAGTTTCTTAAGCTGTTTGATGACAGCTTCAGCTGTTGTGGGTGCCATAGGGATAACCTCTAGCCATTTGGAGTATGCATCTACTATAATAAGGAAGGTGTGCCCTTTAGTAGGGCCAGCAAAATCAATGTGAATCCTGGACCATGGGCCCCTAGGACATTCCCATTCCTGTTTGGGGGTGAGAGGTGGGGCAGGCCTGACTACCTGACAGTTGGGACAAGATGCAACCCAGTTTTCAACCATTTTGTCAATACCTGGCCACCATACATAACTCCTGGCCAATCCCTTTATTCTGACAATTCCCGGATGACCCTCATGTAACATTTCCAAAACCTCTTTCTGTAGTTTTGCAGGAATAACCACTCTGTTACCCCACAAAATACATCCTCTTAATACAGATAATTCAGTTTGCCTGGATTTAAAAGGTTGGGCAAGTTGAGGTAGATCTTGTAGTGGCCAACCTTTCTTAATCCAGCCTATAACAGGAGCCAATAAAGTGTCTTTGGCAGTCTTTCTGGCAATCTCAGCAGCGTGGACTGGAAGCTTGGCAACAGTTTCTAGAAAAAAGGCGAAAGTCTCAGGAGCAGGGTCCTCAGTGTGTGAAGGAAGTGGGCAGCGACTCAAAGCATCTGCATGCTCAATGTCTTTTCCAGGCCTGTGGATGAGTTTGTATGAATAAGCAGCAAGAAATTCAGACCATCTCAGCATTCTTGGTGACAGGATCGTGGGCATTGGTTTGTCCCCTGCCACAATGCCTAAAAGAGGTTTGTGATCTGTGACAATGGTAAATGTTCTCCCATATATGTATTCATGGAATTTCTTGACAGCTGCCACAATTGCCAAAGCTTCCTTGTCCAATTGGCTGTAGTTTCTCTCTGCTTTAGTCAAAGTGCGAGAGTAAAACGCAATAGGGGCTTCCCTCCCGCTGGGAAGCATGTGGCTCAACACCCCCCCACACTCCAAAAGGGGATGCATCACAAGTCAGTACAACAGGTAAATTCTCAGACAACTGTATCAGTACAGAATCAGAAGTGATTTGTCTCTTAATATTGTTAAATGCAGCTTGTTCTTTTCTGCCCCAGACCCATGCAGATTTTTTGTCCAGTAATCTATGTAGGGGTTCTGCAGTGGTTGCTTTCTGAGGTAGAAACATATGATAGAAGTTAATGAGGCCCAGAAATGCTTGCAAGTCTGTTTTGCATTTTGGCCTGGGGGCTTCTTTGATTGCCTGAATTTTGGCTTCTGTGGGGTGGATGCCATGTTTATCAATCATGTAACCCAAGAATTCCACTTTGTCATTCTAAGTGTGCATTTTTCTTCTTTGACTTATAACCCGCTTTTTGAATCTGGTTAGGACTTCTCTGAGTCTCTCGTGTAACTGAGTGTCATTTTCAGCAGAGATTAAAATCATCAAAATAGGGCACCACCCCGGCAACCCTTGTAGCATCCTTTCCATAAGGCTTTGGAAGATGTCTGGTGCCACACTTACACCAAATTGCAACCTTTTGCATTTGAAAGCACCTCTATGGGTTACAATGGTTTGGGCCTCTGCAGTGGCATCATCAACTGTTAACTGTTGATATGCCTGGGCCAGGTCCAATTTGTGAAAACTGTGCCCCGCCAAGAGAATGTAATAAATGATGCACTACTGGAACTGGATATGCGCTCTGTTGTAGCGCATGGTTCAATGTCCCCTTGTAATCTCCGCAGATTCTCACAGACCTATCAGCCTTGACTGGTGTGACTATGGGTGTCTCCCACCTGGAGTGGTCAGTGGGCTCTAAAACCCCTTGAGCTATTAGTTTATCTAATTGTGCATCAGTTTTTTCCTTTAAGGCAAATGGAACCCTTCTGGGTTTTAAACGGATTGGTTGTACCTTGGGATCTAGGTTAAAGGTGATAGGGGTCCCCAAGTACTTGCCTAATCCATCGCTGAAGACCTCTGGAAATTTAGACTTCAAGGCCTCTTCCCACTCAGTGTTGCTCACGTGATTGATGCCAGTCACCTCGATGCCCAGCGGGTTGAACCATTCAAGTCCCAGCAGACTTGGGCGATCCTTGTCTACAATGGTCAGGGGTAGACGCTTGGTGTGGCCCTTGAACTTCACGTTGAATTCTCTTGTTCCAACTACTGGAATCTTGTTCCCTTGGTAATCTTTAAGAGTCAATGCTTGCTTCTTGAAGTGATTCTTCTGGATGTTTGGAAGTAGTCTGTGAATAGTGTCTCATGACACCATAGATAGGTATGAGCCTGAGTCCACTTCCACTTGGCAAGGCCTTCCCTCAATAAGTACCTTGACATGCACTTTTCTGTTTTTTAGAGGAGAAGAATGACCAATAGTTACTGTTTGATGAGTTTCATTCTTCCCCCTTGCTTCTGTGCTGTGCCCCATCTTCTCACTGAGGTTGTTTGGCTTGAATTCTTTGCCTTTGTTTGCAGCAAACTTCCTTCTGTTTGGTGGAGTTCTTGATGATTTGCAGACTCTTGCTAGGTGTCCTCTTTTTTCACAGCAGAGGCAGATGGTGTCTAGGAACTTGCATTCAGTGCGGGGGTGGCTTCCCCCACAACCTCTGCAGTAGAAATCTTGCCTCTTATGATTTGTAGTGGACTTTTCCCCATCAGAATGGCTCGTGGCTCTGTTCCTCTTCCTCATGGCTGCTGCTGAGGACTTGGTAGCTTCTGCTGAAGAGGCTTCTTCTATTGCTTCTTTCAGCGTGAACTTAGGTTTCATTAATAACTTGCTCTGTAACACCTTGTCTTTAAGGCCCAGGACAAAACGATCGTGCATGGCCTCTTCTAAACTGTTGAATTCGCATGCACCCCCAATGTCTCTTAAACTTGCCACAAAATCGTTTATGCTTTCGTTTTCCCCCTGATCACAACGGTAAAACTTGTGTCTCTTAATGAGGCACGATACTTGTGGTGCGTAATGGGCTCTTAACAGGCTGTCCAGATCAGGCCAGTCCATTACCTTCACATCTGCTGCTCCTGCGAGTGCCTTCGCCATCTTGAAAACTGCTGGACCGCAGTACATAAGAAAGACCGCCTTCTTCCGCTGTTCGGAAATGGTGGCCAGATCACTTCCTTCCAGGAACATCTGAAAGTGATCTGCATACGACTCCCAGTCTTCTGCCATTGGATCGAACGGGGCTGGGGGGGTGTTCAGTGCAGCCATCTCGCTCTTCTTCTGTTCCGCGTTGCCTTCTCTTCAGGGGAATCCCACCTTCATCACCAGTGTTAAGTTTGCATAGAGAGGCAGACACGGAGTGCTTCAGCTCTTAAGTTTATTGTGACTTCAACTCAGAACGGACCCAACTGGCTTTGCTGTGGCTGCTACTTACAACCGGCAGCTGCAGCTGACAGCCAATCAGAGTGCAGGGTTTTCCCGCACTTTTTAAACCAATCATCTCCAACACTTCACAAGAACAATTCAAACTAAACCAATGATTTCAAACACTGCATACATAACACTTCCCCTGAGCTTTCATAATGTACTTACAGCTATTATCCTTTCTCCTAAATAATCTTTCATTTTCCCTATTCTGGGAAGCAGTGATGGCTAAAAGATTAACCTGGGCTGTAGCTTCTAATGTCTTTCTATAATGGGTAAAAACCTGTCCTGAGATTTGGCATTCAATTATGTTGACCTTATTAGAATTGCCAGAGGACATTCTGCAGTCCTTCATTTTCTCTTCTTCTAACATAAAAGGGTGCCTTTCAAATGTTTTATCTGGTTAGAAAAACTTTTAAGTTATTTTAAGTAATCAAAACAAAAGAATTGGGTGCATAGATAACCTACCCATTAAAACCTATACTTACATAATGATTGAGCAGGGTTCAGCATGCCTCAACTAAACAGCAGGATAGGTGCTACTATACTGTGTTATTAGATTGGGAGGAAAAACACAAAGGAGCAGAAAGAGATAGGAAGAAAGTAACCCTCTCTATGTTGGAAATCCAAATACAGTGACATTGACACTTCAGCACCTGTTGACCAACAGAGGGCATTAGGATGTAGATAGAAAGCATCACTAGATGTAGCAAAGGTCCAGGGTTTTGTAGCTGAGGATAGTTACCATAGATATACTTCACTATCACTGAACATACTATTAGAACCCACCAATCAAGTGGTACAAATAGTGAATCCATCTGCTACCACATGTTGAAAAATGATTTCATAATACAGATACTCACCCTGACATGAATATGTCCATGTCATCATCCCCAGTATAATAACAGCAGTCACACTGTCCTTGCCAAAATCCTAACTCTGCTACCCTTAGTAGGAACTATCAGTAGTATCCCGTTAAATAATTTACAACAATTCTTTCAGCAGCATAAGCAAAAGTGAGAAAGTAGAACAGTTGTGGGATTCAAATTTTTTACTACCAGTTCTGTGGGCATGGCTTGGTGAGCATGGCTTAGTGGGTGTGGCCGGAGAAGGATACTGTCCATTCCCACCCCACTCCAGGGGAAGGATACTGTAAAATCACCATTCTCTCCCCACCCCACTAAGCTGCTTTCCAGCTCCGTTCTCCTGTGCAGGGCAACAAAAGAAGGCCCAGCCAATCAGCTGGGACTAGGAAGGCAGAGAATAGATGGGGGTGGGGCCAGTCAGAGGTGGTATTCCAAACTACTCAAAATTTCCGCTACTGGTTCTCCAGTACTGGTCAGAACCTGCTGAATACCACCTCTGAAGTAGACACCACATAATATGATAGATACAGTACTTTCTCCTTGAAAGAGCTCATGTGAATATCAAAACTAACTCTGGAAGAAGAATCCATCCTACACAGGAGAGCAAGCTGTTGCCAAGCAGCTGAGGAACCAGGATATTCAGTCTCTGGTCATCCACTTACTACAGTCCAGAATTAGAAAATGTATTCTAAAACTGATACCCATAACACTCCAGTTTGGAATAAAGAGAACATTATCATTAGCTGAAAAAATCCTGGTTAAAAAGTAGTTCATATGAATTGGAGGGGGGGACTAAAATGAATGCATCATAAAGTGAAAACACAATGCAAATGTGCTAATGCTTAGTCATTCTCATACCTCCACAGCAAGAAAAGAGGCATGCTAATACATTTGGCATTATAGCATATACAAATAATTTCTTTTCCTTGAAATAGTAAGTCTAATGCTATTGTTGGGTGACACTTTCATGCATATTATGTATCAATGGGGTTCATATACAATGCAGCCGCCACTATTTCTTTTGCTGGCAATCACAAGAGGGCCTCACTTTTTTCCAATCTACTAATAACACTGACCTTTTCCATTTCACATGATAACATTTATTAACTGCATTTCTAGTTCTTCTTTCATTCTTTTTATTGATTTACTGCTGCTTTCAGAACCTAGTGCACTTCTTTCAGACAACAAATATTATATCGGTTTGATGTGTGATGTATTTTAGTATTTTAGTGGGTAAAATCTCTTTGTAATGTGTGCAATGAATCTAATTCTAACTTGATGCTGTTGGCCTGATGATGCCCACACTTGCCATCGAGAATCCATGAGGCTGATCAGAAGGGGAATTTGGCTTTTGGGAGCAGACATCAACACACGAGAATAAGAAAACCTGGTGCATAGATGCAGTACAGCAATTCACAAGAATTTTTTTCTTTTTATCCCAGCAATTTTTTCCAACTGTAAATATGGTATGTGAATGTAATTTTATGTGTTAGGAACATATTGAAGGGACTTTTTTTTTGCTTAGTTCTCCATGTAGAATAGCTCTGAATAAATAACAGTTGTCCAAGTAGATTATTGGTTACAGTTCTTCCTTCCCAACAGCTATTCAGATCAGCCTTCCAGCTGAAAATTCACACATTCATCCTGTGTTGACACAGTCATCTGATATCAGTAAGTCTTTCTTTTATATGAGCAAATATAGAGTTATAAGTTTAATCCTAGAGTTGGAATGGAGCATTTGTTACTCATAGCACATTGCAGGAATCCACATTCAATCCTACATGATGAATAGGGGAGCCAAGATAGGCAACTGGTTCTACCATAAACCTGAGCTTCCTGTTAGGATGTTTTCCCTAATCATATACATTCTCCTGTACCTAAGCAATATAATTCTGTATTCTGCACTTTGGGGGAATTACAGTGGCCTTCTTCAGATTGATATCCAGTGAAGTCTTTGAAGACTATTATTGCACTTCTCTTGTCAAGGTTAAGCACATATAGTTCCCCTACTCATTCCTTATAGGATTTAGGACACCTCCACATGCCATCTTTGCACCACTTCTAAATTAGCATTGCATTTGTGGAATCCCAGGCTGGAAACCCTATCTCCCTTCCTGTAGAATTTAGTTCTGGCTCAACGGTAGTGCATTTCAAATTGTACTGCAGCAATTTCTCTTTTGTGATGTGAAAGCTGTGAAATGGGCAGACACTTGGCAGGAGCATTTTTTACATCTGTAGGTATTTATTTGCTCAATTTATTTAGCTTCCCATCTCATGTACATCAGGAAAAAAAACCCCAACCAAAATCATAGCAGCAAAAGACCCTTAAAACTTTAAAGCAACAATTTTTTAAAAACCCATTAAGAAAAGATGAGTGTGAGTCAGCTTCAGATCTGGTGATGATATAGCTGACCTCTGTTCCAGTCCTCTGAGTCTCATTGTTTTGTCTAAAATTGTTCCTATTTGAGCCATTAAAATGTGGTGCTCAGAAATAAATGTGGTGCTTGAAGTAAGATGTGATCAATAGAGAATCAAGTAGAATTCTTACTTCCTTTGATTTGGAAAATATACCTCTCTTGATACAGGCCAACATTATGTTTGCTTTTCTTTCAGCCATATTATATGGTTCGCTTATATTCAGCTTGGGGTCAGTTATAATATCCAGCATCTTTCTTCCATGGTCTATTGCCAAACTTCTGTCTTATGTTTAGTATTCTATTTCTTTTCCCTAAATGAAAAACTTCATATTTGTGTCTCTTTAATTTCATTTGATTACTTTCATCCTGTTTCACCATTTTAAATTTTGTTTTTCATCATCTTTGAATTATCAAGACCACTTTGAATTTCAAATTGATAAGCATTCCTTTCACCTAATCATCCAAGCCATTAATAAATTTGAGGTCAGGAACCAAACTGTGATATCTCATTCCTATTTTTTTCAGTCTGATAAGGAATCCTTGATGAGCTTTCTTTGAATATAGCCCTTTTCATGTTATCCATTGATCCACCTAATACTTGTTCAATCTACATTTGTCTAGCTTGCATTTCAAGTTGCTGAAATCCAAGGTTTATTTTGTCTATAGTATTTCCATAATTTCCTGAAGTAATTAAAAAAGAGGTGGGGAGGGAGGGAGAGAAATTGTATGGCAGTATTTCTTCTTGATATTTCTAATCCTCACTGAATTATTTTCAAGATGTTTATAGCTCAATCACTTATTGGTCCACTATAGAATCTTATGTTGATGTCCCACTGATTATAGTTCTTAAGAGTTTTTTTCTCTATTTGAGCATTTTACAGGATTTGTCAAAAATAATGGATAGTGATTCTGCCAGCAAGTTTCTTTAATATTCAAGGATGCAAATTAATTGCTTGCTATTTTGTCCCTTCTTATCCCCATGCAGTAATTTATACTGTATTTGAAAGTCCATAACTTCTTCCCATTTCAGTCAAGTTGAAATGGGAAGATAAATAAATCCACTGAGAGTGAAAATTACTTTAGAATAAACATATACAGGGTCAAGGCTGCAATTGTAGCCTTTAAATAAAGTTCCTATGTACTAGATCAGAATACATACAAATGAAGAATAACAAAAATGGTAAAGAAAGAACCAAAATAAGGTATAGAGATATATTAAAATGTCTACCATGCCTCCAAAGGCATTTAATTTGCAATTTTTAGCTAAAGTATTAGATCAACAAAAATAAGCACATACACATATTCTTGCATTAGGGCATAAGCCAACCATTCTCTGAAAAGCTACTATAGGTGGGAATTTTTCCTATGCTTATTAATTACTAATTTTGGGGTTTCTTGCAATTTTCTCTAAAGCATCTGGCACTGGCCACTGGCCAAGACATGATTTTAGACCAGATGGATTGCTCATCTGACTCAGTATGGTAATTACTATGTTCCTGAATATAATAGGTTTTTCCTTGTGTTAAGAACATTTGGTGGTAAGAGAGAGATCAGAATATCACAGATGTTTTAGTTGTATAAATGCAGTGACAATAATTAACTGCAGACCTATGACAAACCTACTTGACACTACTCACATGTACATCTACTATTCTTTCTATTAACACTAATGAACATGCATTCAGCGTGTATAAGCATGGACTTGGTTTTCTTTTTATTTTGCTATATAAAATTGCAAACTTGAAGTTAGTTCATGAACTGGAAAATAAAAACAGCAGGTGATACCAAGCAAATGGCCAAGTTAGAAAATGTAGTTGTTGGTAAACACAAATTAAGTAGCTTCTTTGTTAATCTTCCTAGTGTTCAAGAATTAAAATTAAATGAGTAGAGGGCTAATATACAGTTTTCAGAACAGATACTGTAATATAAAATATTTACTGGGTTTTAGTACCAATTCTTTTGGGAGATATTATAATAAACCCTGTTTATGATCTTCCCCAAAGTTAATGAGAACTGAATTGACAAGCTACTGAACTGACAAGCTACTGATTTAATTTCCAGCCATTTTAGGATTTCAGTAAATGCAAAAGTTAAAAATATCAGAATTTTTATCAACAATGCCTGCTATGTACGAATGACTAAGCCAGCTACATGCAGATATAGAAATATCAAAGAGTGGTGATTATTCTCCCCTCCAGTGCCAAACTGAATTTACCAAATCTCTGTTTTTATGCACCTATTTCAGACTGAGCAGCTTTTGCATTCTTATCACATACTACAAGTTATGCTTTATTGAAGTGTAATAATATAAATAGAAAAATGAAACTGTTGAAAGGGGACAGCTCAACTCAGTTCCCAGAAGGGTTCAAACAGACTGCAAGGGTGATCAAATGGAAAATGGAACAATGAATCCTGTATCTGCTATAATCATTTTAAGGAAGAAACTCCAAAGAAGTCATTTATGAAATACACCTGTCGAGATTCCATCCTCTGCCCAAATAGGGACAGAGAAATTGGAAAGGTTTGAGCAGCATTTTTTTTTAAAAAAGCTGTCCATCCTATATATGAGTCTCTCTGTCCCTATAGCAACATTCAATGTGTCATAGAATTAGAGTCTTCATCTGCCCCTCCTTCTCTTGATGAAAGCTTTGTGTGCTTGATGTACCAGAAGGCAAAAACTAGTACATCTTTTTCAAGTATAGAAAAATAGTAAAAATGATCTTTTTGTCCTGCAGACATCTGTTTAAGGGACAGACATTGTTAAATAAATATCAAGTCCCAATAATAAATAAATATCAATCAATAAAAAGATTATATTGTTAATTATAAATAGGGATATATTCTTTCTTACAATTAAGCTGAATGTCCACAATATAAATAAGTTGTGTATCAGATAGTTATATATAACTACAAATGGTTTATTTGGCACAGGCATTGTGCTAGGACAGCAGCTCATGAAATTGCTTTAACCATTCAGGGTGTCATGCCCCTGGTGGAGACTGACTCCTAGGAAGAGGAGGAACAGCCAACAGGGAGTGGGAGTGTGGCTCCAGAGGTGGTGGAGGAGGCTGGGGAAGGGTAGAAGCCGGCTGAGCAATCAGAGGAGGATCCAGGCCCATCTCCTATCCATTGCAGGGCATGCAGGGAGGAGAGGATCAGGGAAAAGCATGGTCTACTTTGGAGGAGAGGGCCATGATCCTCCTCAGGCTTACAGCTGGGAGCTATGTATATAAGTTTGTAACTGCGTAGTCAGAATTGCTGGTGTCAAAGTTAGTGTTTCCTTTGAAGGAGGTTTATCTTTGTTGGAGTTCTTCCCAAGGACTTTCCCCGGTTATCTGCTTGGAACGTATAATTACTTATCTTGGTTTGCTTCGGAACTCTCGCCAAGACGGTTTGTTCTTGTTTTCCTTTTGCCTCATTATTTACTTTTGGGACTTTAAACTGTGACTAATAAAACAGTTAAGTTGAAGGCATTGCTGGACTTTAATTCATGTTTTGGGTTTTGGGTTATTTTGAGAGACTACGGGTCAGCACATTGGGATTTGAAGCCACAACACAGCTAGAGGGGGGAAAAATTAGGAAGACCAGTTTTGATCATAACAAATGATTAAGCCTGCATGAGCAAAAAACTTGATTTGTAGGACATTATTTCACATAATATAAATATGCAATGTTGATTGGTAACACACACACATGCACCTATATATAACACATATTCTCTAGAGATGATACCATTCACATTCAGAAATAGAAAAATTAAACAAGTCATCAGTGACATGTCAAAAATATTAGATTTGTTTACATTGCCTGATTCCCTTGCCCTACTTGATATGTCCTTGGAAAAAATTAGCACAATGTGGCAACTGTTTTCATTACAGTAACAAAGTAAAGGCTAATTTTCCATAATTCCGCATAACATTATTCTAACTAGAATCACAAATTCATGGTCTGATTTAAAGCAGCTATCCACGGTCCTGAAATCCATCAATCCAAAGAAATGTAAGATTTACCCTAGATCCTTATGTACAAAAAGCATGTGCCCTGATATTGGGCTATGAACTCTTGTGAATATTTAGCAATAACAATAAATTTCTCATATTGGTTTACAGTGGTTAAATGATTAAAATGGTAAATTGGGGTGTCAGAAAAAGTGTTCAGTAACAATCCCATTTTCCAGCATTTGAATAGGAATTATTAGAATTGCTCATCTTAAAAATATTATGTTCCAGTAACCAAAGTTAATTCTATTTTTTTTTCATTCCTTGTGTTGTTGTCAGCCCATCTGGGCAATGACTAGCTCCATTACAGGTCACTTTATGATACTGGTGACTAAAAGATAATTTTCACCATAGCCCATATCACACTATTCCAAAAAGGAATAGTTCACCCATGCATGCTCATCAGTACATATAATTGGTATATGTAAATAAACACTGATTCAAAATAGACAATCCATTGACATGCTTTCCAATTGAATTAGTTCTCATATTCACTTGTAAATCAATACATGTAAAGAAATTGTATGATAATGGTATTTGTAAATTATTTTATAGACTCTTAAATGGCATGGGTCATTTGAGCTAGGATCTTAATCACTCATTTTTGAAAATAAACAGCAATATCCAGAAAATACAATTCAGTCCAGAATACCTTTTTATTTTGCTTTGTTAGTTTAGCTTTTTTTTTGTTCCTACTATGCACAAGCCAACAAACCTAATTTTTTGGAAAGAAATATTCTGTAACTACTCATGAAATAGCAAAGCAGAAAAGCAGCAGAAAATGTCTTCCTTGGATGCTAGGCAGTTGCTCCAGGGAAAGAGAAAAGCAAAACAACAGGGAAGAGTGATTTTGTTCTTTTCTTTTTTAAAAAAAATCCTACTTTTGCCTTTTATTTAAAAAAAGGATGCAGCCATTTTAAATAAGATCAGCTATCTGGAAAATATATCACAATCTGGCATAAATATTCAAATGGCTTGCAATTTAATGTACTTTGAAACACCATTAACAAAATATTGATACTGATTTTGTGCTGCAGTGCCTCTGTCTTCTCTAAGGGGTGAAGAGCTTTTCCAACTTTGAAGAAATGGCAATGTAGGATAATTAAGTACACCAAAACATAATGTTTGAAATCTGAATATCTCTCTTAGAAATGTCCTCTGTAGATTTACAAATAAATTCACTGAATATTTATATTCAATAACTTCAAAATGGAGCAAGTTACTCAAAAGAATGTTTGCATCTAAAATAAATTATTCTCCAATGTGAGAATTCTTCAGATGCATGAGCTTCAATTTCCAAAGCTCCACAATCAAATGGCCATTGTTAAAGAATGATGGATGTTGAGGTTACATATCTGGAGGCAACCAATTCATGGACAGATGACATCTTTGCTCTGAATAACACACAACTGGCCTTGTAGATTAACTAATTATATTGGGCTTGACATCATGACAATTAGTTGAATATATAGCATTTAAAAGTTATATACGAAAGGGTGCTCATTGGCTGGTTTATCATCAGTTTAAACACAGAGAGAATACTTGTTACTCTTGCATGTGGCACAAGATGCAATATGGGAAAGCTAATACTACAGAGGAGAGGTATTATGTTCAAAGTAATCTTGATAGAGTGGAGAAATGGTTGAAAGTAACAAAATGACATTTGTATAAAATTCTACTATTTATTTTCTGCAATAAGAAACAAAAAAAATCAAATGCAAAAGTGGCCTTGGTAATAGTACATATGAAAAAGATCTTAGAATAATAGCTTAAATTGTTGTGAACTACTCTACATAGGGTTGTACTTGAAAATGACCCAGAAACTTCAACTCATCCAAAAACCAATGTTCTGCATGCTTACAAGTCACTCACTGTCATCATGTAAATGTGGAAGTTGAAGTGGCTACCAGTATGCTTCCAATTCAATTTAAGGTGCTGATCATCTCTTTGAAAACCCTGGGTACATGTGACTTAGAAATTCTGAAGACCTGCGTCAGAGAATGACTGCCTACCAGGAGGTGCAGTGAGAAGGGACAAACTGAGTATATCAGCAGTGTAGCATGGATAATGGATGATCAGAGAACAGAAATTAAGTCTTATATACAGAGAGTGATGGATTGGGTTATATTTAGTCTTGAGAAGATTAGTCTGGTTTCATTCAGAAAAGGTTGAGATATGTTCTCTGTCATTCCAGGTGCGGAATGGAGAACAATGGAATTAAACTACAAGAAGGCAGATTTCAACTAAATATCAGAAACTTCCGAACAATGAGTCAATAATGGACACAGTTTCAAAAGGGAAGCAGTTATTCCAAGAAGTGAAAATATTTATTTTGTTGGAAAAACTTCCTTTTGTTCAAAGGAAGCTTAAACAGTCATGTGTCAGGGATGGTATAATTTAAATTCCTGCACAGGACAGGAGATTGGACTTGATGGCCTATAGGGTACCATTAAACCCCATGGTTCTGAGACTGAGAATGGCTGCAAAAGAAATTAACAAATATAGCTAAGTTAAATTCATAAGCAAAAGGTGAGGATGGGTAATCATTTAGTGATATTCCACAGAGACATAATCTTCATAAATTAAAGTTATTACTTGATTCTTAATTTTCTCTTGAGATTAAGATACATATTTCCATTTCTCACTAAGGACATTTGTGTATATGACTGTAAAAAGTCTTCTCACTCTCTTTCTTTCTCCCTCCCTCCCTCTCTCATTTTTCTTGCTTTATTTCTGATATCTATTTGTCTTTCTAACCAACTTGCCTTCACTTCCTTTCTCTTTTAAACTTGTCATTTTTTTCTCTTGCCTGTCTCTCCTTCTGTCTTTCAACTTCTGTTTGAATAGGTAGCTTGTTATCTGTAAAAAGATCTGCAACAGTAATAACTAAATTCCAGGCCTAATTTAAGAAGTCGATATTGTTGGACATTTGCCAAGGTCTATAGCTCAGCAAGGGAGCTAGAGATGAGTATTAACAGCCCTGGTTCTCCAGTTATCCCCTTCCTAGAATCATAGAGATGGAGTTGTACTTAAAGTGTTTGAACCTCAATATTTGATACGGGAAATATCTAAATGAAAGTATCCCACTGTTATATAGTTTGTTGTTGCTACTGCAGATATATCAACCCTTTATCAAGGCAGCAATGTGCATAATATTATTGTGGGTGCTCATTTCCTAACATTGTAATATAACTGAATTTTCTCCTTTTAGTTGAGTTCAGAGTGGGGTTAACTAAGCTGAACTAACTTAACTAAATCACATCCATATATTTATACAAATCTTTACTTTTTAATTTTCCAAAACATTTTGGATGAAGGGATTGCATTGCACTTATTCTGATGTCGCATTAAACAAGCTAAAATGTGTAAAGAAAGAAAGTACTGAGAGTCAAAAAATAAATCCTTCCCCACCTGTACATTTAGTTCATGAATTCAAATTTTCAATTCTTATGATCAACTTGATTGTCTTTTAGATATAAACAGAATAGTGATAGGAAATTAATGACTCCATTCAACATATGCAAAATGTACTAGCTTGGTGAAAATGATTTAAACCATACTGTAGAAGTAATATAAAGGAATTATTTGATAATTTAATTAAGGAACTCAGGCATGGATCTCATAGTTATAACAGCTGTTGATCACTATAAAATATAACTGCATTCTGGGTAGATGAGTTAAGTGTTATTGAATTAGGTTTCCATTTGATGAATGCGTAGTCAAGTGTTCACCTTCTCAGTCTTTCTCTGATATAACTTTTAGCTTTTCCAAGGATAATACTGTAATTATGCAATATCATTCATCCATATTATCCACTTACTTCTTTCAATCTTGTCAAGCATAAACATTTTTCTAGTTCATCATCTACAGGTATTGTGAAAACGAAATATTTGAATTTCTACTTATTGATCACCTCCTTAAGTCTTCAGTTGATTGTTCTACTTGCAACTCATTGTAATCATAGTAGCCTCCCACTAGATTTCATAATTTGAAGGCATCTATCTTCTTTCCCTTCTTTCTCAATGCCAAGCCTTACATAGATCTACACAGACCAGGTAACTATTTTGAAAAGACAAATGAAAGAATTAATCAATATTTGTGGGAGGAACAATAGCGATAGCACTTAGACATCTATACTGCTTCACAGCATTTTACAGCTCTCTCTAAGCAGTTTACAGGGTCAGCCTATTGCCCCCAACAATCTGGGTCCTCATTTTATTGACCTCGGAAGGATGGAAGGCAGAGTCAACCTTGAGCCAGTGAGGATCGAACTGCCGAAGTGCTGGCAGCTGGAAGTCAGCAGAAATAGCCTGCAGTTCGGCATTCTAACCACTATCCTTACCCCTCATTATGCATACTGATTTGCCTTCTCTTCATCCCATGCTGTCCATGCATACACTACCAATATCCAGAAAGAGGGCTTACTTGTGCATACAACTATTTAAAAAAAAGCTGTATGTAAATTGCAAAGTTACTCAATGCAATTTTTATATCTTCTTTTTGTACACTACTGATTTTTGTTTTCCATGTAACAGAAAAAGAATTCATAAGGAACAGGAAAGCTGTTTTCAAATGAGATGGAGAGTCAATGAGGCAGAGACACAAAATCAGATTGTTAACAGATGCAAGCAAATGCATAAGAGAAACAACAGCATTGCTGCTGTGAAAGAAGAAGAAGAAAAGCCAGCTCCAGGTGAAACATGGGGTGGAAGTTAGCTTCATGTGTTCAATTGACTGGGCACACAGAGGCCACTACCAGCTTAATTCTTAGCTTTATGGAATTAGAATTACCCCAAAGTTGCATGTTTTATTTAAAAAAAGAATTCTTTGTGAAAAATTCTGCATTCTACGACAAAGTGAACATACAGGTTTTAAACTAGCTACTGTTCATAAATGTGTTATTGTCAGCAAGTAAGATAAGAATGGAGTGGATAAAGTGTGAGGAACCTACCAGCAAGGTAGGGCACTCCCTTTTTACCACTTCACTATCCCTAAAATATACCTATAGATGCACAGACTTTGATTGCCGTTAGTGCAATGGGGTAGTAAAGTTTGCATTTTACCTAATGACTGCAATTCCTGCCAAATCATGCCTTTGCTTTTCTTGTAGCTTTTCTAAACAAGAAGGGAAGCCAGTTGACATTTGTGATATTTTGCCATCTAGTTTAACCCAAGGAAGAAGAAGACATATGGTAGAATAAACACAGAATTAGAAACAGAGAGAGTTTTAAGCTACAAGTAAGTAATTTCGTAGCAGATAAAACAATTCCACTAATCCACATTCTACTAAACGTTCTTCGTGGTATTCAGAATATCCTCTCTGCCCAGAAGGACCTTTAGGTGTTTGATTTATATACAATGGACTTGAAAATAAGACTACGGGATCTAGGCTGCAAAAATCTAGATGGCAGCAAAGAAGTAGAATTGTATCTCTTTGCTGCCATCTAGTGACTATCCAGAGTTTTGATGTCCAAATCTTATAGTGGTGGTGATGGTGCTGGTAGAGGAGGAGGAGGAGGAGAAGGAGGAGGAGGAGGAGGAGGCATGATTAGCTAGTGCAGTTGATATGTCACAACAGTTAGCTAAAAACTGCTACATAGCAAACCATTGTTTTCTACCTTCCATTGAATAAACAGATATTAAAGTTGCAATGCACTTCACTGTTAATTACAAAAACAGCCTTATTTATACTGAGACTCATTGAACAGCAGATTGGAGACTTTCCTCATCCAGTAAAATGGAAGTGACCAAATCTGGTATTGCCCCAGAAAATGCTTACCATAACCCTCAACAGCTCCACCAGAGAGCTAAGGTTGCCCAATACCCACCCCCACAAAAAAGCTACTAGATTTTGTGAGCTTCCGAAAGTGATTGTATAAATAGAAAGAATCAGATTGTTTTCACATCACAAATAAGCTGGGATTGTGTTTCTATCATGAATGGACAAATTTATGTCATGAAATAGTCTGCTTTACCCTTTCAGCACAGATTAATTAAAGCTTCTGCATATATTTAATTATTTATTTATTTATTTATTTATTTATTTATTGGACTTGTATGCTGCCCCCTCTCCATGAGGACTCAGGGTGGCTCACAATAAAAACACCACAAAATAAATATATAAAAAACAATTAAATTTGACAAGCCCAATCAATAGAATGGTTAAAAATACGTTAAAAAACCCCCAGGAGGTCAGTCCAGCCCAGCCTGTTCAAATAGCCAAGTCTTCAGACCATGGCGGAAGGAGCAAAGATCAGGGGCCAAACGGAGCTCCAAAGGAAGTTGATTCCACAAGGCAGGGGCCACAACAGAGTAGGCCCTCCCCTGAGGCACCGCTAGCCGACATTGTCTAGCCGATGGTACCCTGAGGAGTCCCCATCTGTGCACACAGGGCGTCGGTATTTGATGTTGGCAGGAGACGCTCCTGCAAGTACCCCAGACCCAAATTGTAAAGGACTTTGAATGTTAAAACCAACACCTTGAATCTCACCTGGAGGGCAACCGGCAACCAATGCAGCTCGCACAGGAGAGGTGTAACATGGGAGTATCGGGAAGCTCCCATCACAACCCGCGCAGCCACATTCTGCACCAGCTGAAACCTCCGGATGGTATGCAAGGGCAGTCCTAGATAGAGAGCATTGCAGTAGTCAAGTCGGGACGTCACAAGTGCATGAGTGATCGTGCGAAGGGCATCTCAGTCCAGATATGGGAGCAACTGGCGAACCAGTTGGCCCCCCTGGTCATGGCCCTCACCTGCTCCTCCAAACTGAGCCGTGAATCCAGGAGGACCCCCAGATTCTGAGCCCTGTCCACAGAGGGCAACACCTCTCCCCCTATGACCAAAGATGGAATCGATTGACTGGGCCGAGATGCCTGTACGCACAACCACTCAGTCTTGGCCGGATTGAGCTGTAGTCCGTTCCTGCCCATCCAGATCCGTACCGCATCCAGACACCGGGTCATAATGGAGAGGGCATCACTGATTTGGTTTGGGGTGGAGATATACAGCTGGGTATCATCAGTGTCCTGGTGATACCTCACCCCAAAACCACAAATGATCTCGCCCAGTGGCTTCATATAGATGTTGAACAGGAGGGGAGAGGACCGACCCTGAGGAACCCCACAAGTGAGTGCCCTCAGGGGCCGACCTCTGCCCTCCTGCCAACACCAATTGCGAATGCCCCGAGAGGTAGGAGGAGAACCACTGCAAAACAGTGCCCCCCACTCCCAACCCCCTGAGGCACCACAATAAGATACCATGGTCGATGGTATCGAAGGCCGCTGAGAGATCTAATAGGACTAGGACAGAGGAAAAACCCCTGTCCCGTGCCCTCCAGAGATCATCCATCAGCGCGACCAATGCTGTCTCTGTGCTGAACCCGGGCCAGAAGCCTGACTGATATGGATCTAGATAGTCCGCTTCATCCAGGAAAAGTGGAAACTGCTGAGCTATTTTAAAAATAGCTTCTTTGAATCAGCAGCCTTACAGAGAGAGAAGCAAGAAAGAAGGATGCAACACATCCTGAACTTAAAGGGGAGGGAGTAGATGTTTCCCAAATGACTCTTCCTGCTGTATAAATAAATAAATGAACTGCTAGAATTAATTAACAAGAAAGCAAACCTGATATTTCAGTGTTCTGCTTTGTCTTCAAGGCCCAGTGCAGCATTCCACAATCTTTTCTCTAATCTATTCATTTTGCCTCCATGAAGGGAACATAAATATGGAGAGACAGCTTCTAAAGCCAAAACCAAGTCAGCACAATTTCCTAATTTTGCTGTGGAAAGCAAGAGTTGATGTTCTCCATGTTGCTGATTTGTCTTCTGGGACAAGCTGCTGAAGTTAATCCTTTTCATGCTGGACTGATGTTTACATTTTTCTGCTGACATTTTCAAAGGCTGTGGCCCAGGCCTGCGGTGGATATAAATGGGCAGAACTCCAAAACCATTCCACCTATCCAGAACAAAATGACTGAAGACCTAGCTTATCCATTTAAAAAAAACCCCATGTGGATAATTTAACCATTGTAGTTATGTAAAATCAGAGGCAGGGCATACCTATCATATTTTATAAGAAATAAGGATCAACATTGACACGATAATGCAGAGTCTCAGAAGCATCCCATGGACATTGATTGTCATCTTTTAACAACTCCATAATCCCTTGCGGGGTGGAGTCTGGGCAACTGAATGGAGCTAGCAGAGTGTTTAATGGCCAGATGCCCTTCCTGTCACCAATGCAGAGTTTTGTTCAGCAGATATATTCACATTGTGCCCAGAGAGAGAAATATCTCCTTGTTGTGGTTCGCCGGCAGCAGGTGCAGACGGCTGAGGTCTCAGAGAGTGAGGACTCAGATGAGGGAGTCTGCATGTGATGCATGGATGGGGCCAGGGCCATCAGGGAGTGGAATGCTGCCTTCAGAGATTGTGGAGGCTGGCAGCAGTGATGAAGAGGTTCCCGAGGAGCCTGTGCCCAGTGCGCGTGCGTGCAGGGCTGCTCGAAGGAAAGAGCAGCTGCAGCAGCACGGGCGACTCAGGAGTAAAGCTGCAAGGTAATGGCCCCTCCCTTAAGAGATAAAAGCCAGCTGAGAAACCAGAGTTCTTTGCAGGAAGCAAAGAAGTTTTTGCACTCAAGCCTGGTGGACATTCGGAACATCTTGGTTGGTGTTTGGAGACTCTTTGTGTCTGAAATATTTCTTAGTAACTTTATCTAGTATTCTTGGCAGCCTTGTACAACCTTGGCAAGGCTCGGTCTTATCAGAGACAATTAGTTTGAAACAGCCTTTTAAACATGAGGGAACAGAATTCGTAAAGAATCATTAAAAGAATCATTATAATTTGCTGTTACCTCTGTTTTGTGTTTGTTTCCTTGGAACAAAGTTTGGGCCAGAACACCCCCTCTACCTAAGATCAAGCTCACAGATTGTGAGGCGACAACTCCACCTCTAGGCCTCTGCACCACTCCATCTCACAGACATCGATGTGGAAAGGATTTTCTGGTTTTCTACTTTAGAGAGGGAGAGTTTAGGTTTTTTAATCTCTTTTCTTTCTCTTCCTCTCCGTATGTATATTGAGCCTATTTTACAACTCTATCTACAACAGCTGTGTCCAACTTTTGCCTTGTCTGGGCCGCACTGAACAAAGAGGAAATGCATTGCACAACATATAAAACATATAACATATGTGTGCAGTGCATTCAGAAAGTATTCACACCCACTTCACTTTTATCAATTTTGTTATGCTGCAGCTTGATTCTACAGTTCCTGAAATTCATTTTTTCTCATTAATCTATACTCAATACCCCATAATGACAAAGTGAAAACAGAATTTTAGAAATGTGTAAGTTTGTTAAAAAGAGAAAAATGGAAATATCACATTGGCATAAATATTTGGACCCTTTGCATTTGAACAACACTTGAAATTTAGCTCAGGTGCCTCCCATTTCCCTAGATAATTGCTGACATGTTTCTACACCTTGATTGGAGTCTATCTGTGGTAAATTAAATTGATTGGACATGATTTGAAAAGGCACACAGCTCTCTATAGAAGGCCTCACATTTGACATTACATACTGTATCAGAGCAAAAGCCATGAGGTTAAAGGAACTGCCTACAGAGCTCAGAGACAGGATTACTGCAAGGCACAGATCTGGAGAAGGCTACAATAAAATTTCTGCTGCACTGAAGTTTCCTAAGAGCACAGTGGTCTCCATAATTCTCAAATGGAAGAAGCTTGGCACAACCAGGATTCTTCCAAGAGCTGGTTGCCCGGTCAAACTGAGCAATTGTGGGAGAAGGGCCTTAGTAAGAGAAGTGACCAAAAACCCGATGGTCACCCTGATTGAGCTCCAGAAATCCTGTATGGAGATGGGACAGAAGGACAATCATCACTGCAGCTCTCCACCGATCTGGGCTTTATGGCAGAGGGGCCAGGATTTGCAAGGAAGAATGGCAGAAAATCCCCCAACCCAGATGTGCAAAGCTTGTTGCATCATACCTAAAAAGACTTGAGGCTGTAATTGCTGCTGAAGGCGCTTCAACAAAGTACTGAGTGAAGGGTCTGAATGCCAATGTGATGTTTCAGTTTTTTCTTTTGAATAAATTTAGAGACATTTCTAAAATTCTGTTTCCTCTTTGTCATTATGGGGTACTGAGTGTAGATTAATGAGGGGGGGGAATGAATGTCAACAACTGTAGAATCAGTCTGCAGCATAACAAAATTGACAAAAGTGAAGGGGATCTGAATACTTTCTGAATGGTATGTGCATGCGTGCATGTGTGTGCGTGCGTGTGTGTGTGTGTGTGTGTGTGTAAAAACATGCTCTGGTGGCCTAGAGGTGGAGCCAGGGATGGGATCCGACCAGTATAACTACCGGTTCTGTCGCTCTGTGTCACGCGAGTCGCACCAGTAGCGCAAGTTGTCAAGTCGCGCAAGTCGCGCGAGTGCAATTTGCACACTGCTGAGCTGCCCAGATAGCTGAGCAGTACTGCGTGCAAGTGCGCAGCAGTTGGAAAAGCCCTTTTTTCCTGCTTTTTCAACCACAGCTGTGTCGTGCAAAGCAACTGTGGTTGAAAAAGCAGGAAATAAAGGTCAGCTAAGAGCCCGGGCAGGTGGGTGGGCCAAAACAGCAGCAGACATAGAACCATTCTATGTATGCTTTCTGTTTGCTGCTTTTCAGAGCAACCGATTCTACAGAAGTGGACAGAACCGGTAGAATCCCACCCCTGGGTGGAGCTCTTGCCTCACAATCAGGAGACTGTGAGTTCGATCCTAGGTAGGGGCTAATATTTGGAATAGACTCTCCTGCTCAAGCAGGGGGTTGGAATAGATGACCTCCAAGGTCCCTTCCAACTCTGTTATTCTATGAAAATATATAAATAATGTTATGTATGTAGGTTTGAATGTTATTGGTTTATTTGAACTGTTCTTGTAAAATGTCAAATGGTATTGGTTTAAATAGTGCGGGAAGAAACCCTGCACTCCCATTGGCTGGCAACCATGGCTGCAGGCTATAAGAGGCAGCCATAGCCCAGCCAACTCGGGTCCATTCGAGCTGTAGTCACTGAATAAACTCTTTGCTGGAACTCTTCGCGTCTGACTCTTCATGCAGACTTAACAAATAACAAGCTTCCTTTATTTTGGGGGATCTTGTGGAGTTGCATTACTTGCTTTTTGCATTTTACTTGCATGAGACCTTCAGGCCTTGGGTTAGACACGCCAGAGCTACAGTTCTTACGTGTTTTCTATAATAAAGTGACAAGCAATTATTCTGATTCACTTCAGCAAGGGAATATGGAAGTTCTGAGGCCTCGGGTTGCCCACCCTTTGTTTTAGGTATGATTGGGTTTATGTCAGAGTAACTAAATAGATGCAGTTCCTTGCATGAGAAATTATACCACAATTGGGGGTAACCATGGAGAAGGTTAGCCCAGTAAATCAGCACATATTCGAGGGCCTTTTCCTCCCTAGGAACCATGACAGTCTTATACAGGATATGGTCCCCATTTTTTTCTGGGATTAAAACAGCAGTGAAAAGATACAGTGCAAATTGAATTGTTATGGTCAGTCCAGAATGGCAAATCACGAATGCAAAATCCTTTGTTTGCGAGAATAACTAAGGTGATATTTTTCATTATTCCTCTGTTTTCCCTCTGATACAGCAAGAGGGGGAGGAGCATGGATATTATCTTCCCCCTAGCAGTTATTTCAAAGGCAGGAAGGCTCATTAACTGTAGAGATGGAGTTGGCACTGTTTTTCCAATACTTTGTCAGGTATCCTTAAGCACCAGGTAAGGGAGAAAAGGCAATACAGTAGCAGATTTGACAAGCCCGGACTGTATTTGCCAAGTAATTGTCCTCCCACAATATAATTGCCAGCTCCTGATTTTGCAAAGCACCATGCCTAGCTAGAAGCAGCTGGAAAAAGAGTTTTGCAGACACAGAGAAGGGTCTTTTTTGCTTCAATTGCATCTCCACAGCAAGCCACCTTCAATCTCTTAAGGGAAAATTGTTACAATCAGGCAACCAGACAGAGAAAAGTGCACTTAGGCATGCTGGAATTTGAAATAGTCTTCCCTGGCTTCTAATGGAGCGGTTCTCCAACTGTTCCATGATTATCAAGAACAATCATAGTATAGGGAGGCTTGGAATATTTGTGATCTTTTTACAGTTGTGATGAAAATGCAGGCTGTTTTCCTCAAAGAGCGTTTGTTTGTTTGTTTGTTTGTTTGTTTGTAACCCAATTTATACTCCTGACATCTTTTTCTATTTCTTATCCTCCAGGGTTAGTCCAATATTGCAACAATATAAGTTTGTATTATCAAAGTAATTACATTCATAATGTCTTCTGCTCCATAAGGGGAGCCTGATCAAATATGGTGCTGGCTCAAGCAGAGGGGAAGAGACAATTGGGTGGACACTCTAGTAGCCCTTTGGGGGTTCTAGACTCTTTCTATGAACTTGGAGAGTTAATACAGCAACGCATACTTTATTCTCTCTTCTTCTCTTGAAGGCCCTGGACCTCATGAAGCAGGCCAGAACTAGGGGAGAACTATTGGCTAACTGGTTCAATCATTTGTTAACCGCACTGATTCAAGCTCATTTAGGTATATGTACCAGATATAAAGAAAAGGGCCACTAAGAATCTTTCCAGCTCTTCCCCTTTATCTTTCTCCACCTGCCCATCTCATCAACAAGTCTCAAATTTTTATTTTCCTATTAATGGAAGAACCCTAGTGCAGGCAAGAACCTGAGTGACAAAACTGTTCTTCATTTTCTCCTTTTTCTGACAGGTTCCCAACCAGGAAACATTGTCAGACAGGTGGGGTCTCTAGGGCCACAAATGCCACCCAAGCTTCTTATTTTGTGGTAATCAAAACCCATCTCTAATCACTGTCACTGCAAATTGGTGGTACAATTTCTGAATATTTTGTGCCAGGAAACACTGTCACATAAGGCTTAGCAGAGTCTCATAAAGTAAGACTCACCCAAGTAAAGTAAGACTCCCCACAAGTAAGGATAATAGTTCAATCATGTTGATCTCCAAATCAATCATGTTGATAGTTCAATCATGTTGATCCCCACTGTGATCTCCAAAGCTGTTGATGCATCTGCAGTGAGAGAAAAATGCTAAGTTGGAAATTTAAAAATGCAGCTAGTCACCTAAGTTTAAACTAATCCCACAAGTGTGAGCAATAATGTCTTTGGGGCCCATAACCAGTAATGATATTGGAGGGTTTCCGAAAATTGTTCTTTTTTCCTTTTGGACTTTACTGGCTACATGTCTTCAAAGGCAGCATGAATCTGTTCAACTTGAATAGCAGGTATGGGGCATAAGTTTTTATTTGCACTGAGAGACACAGATGGAAAGCTAAGAAAGTGGTATCTGATCTCCTCAAAGACCAGCACTTTAGTGCATGCTGTTATATATGGGTATAAAATTCTTCTGGTATTATATCAATATAGCAGTCATACAGTTTGCTAGTTTTCTCAAGAGACCGAGCCATCCATCTTTTGCAAGAGGCTCTTATTGATCTCCATTGAGTAATCCATTTTAACAATATGATGAATTGCTACGTTCTCAGAAACTCTTAGAATTAACAAACTAAAGGTTGAAATCATTGGATGTCTATTGCTGGGGCTTTCGGGGATCTTATGCTTGTTTACTTTGAAATCAGTTCCATTGTTCTCAATAGAGTTTATTTCTGGGTAAATATGTAGCCTTGTTTTCTCATATGCCTCATTCTGCAAGTTCACTTGGAGAAACTGAGCAAGCAGTAGTGTAACTCAGGGAAGGTCATGATAGAAATAATTTAAGATAGCTATTCATAATTTAATTTGCACATAAGTAAAATTCTCACATTTCCTTGGGCCACATGTTCCCCATGGAAATAATTCAGGAAAGACTGTTTAATTTCTTTTTCCTGAAGATGAAAGAGACATGGCCTCTTTCATCCTGAATTTATTGTTCTGTGAATGAATTTTGACACTTAAGATTTACATGGATGCATTTAACTTATAGCTTCCCCTCCTCACCAATATCCATCTACCCATCCATCCATCCACCCACCCACTCACCCATTCATCCATCCAACCATCCGCCCATCCATCCATTCATCCATCCATCCACCCACCCATCCATCCATCTATCCATCTCCAATTTAAATTGTAATTGCATCTCCTTTTTGATTTTATTTCTTTAATACACAGGAAACTATAACATTTTTAAAGAATAAAACATCACATTTACATATGTACCATATGTACATATGAAACTAAATGGGACAATATGCATGTGTACCCTGCACCATTTCAGGCTTCCATCATAATAAGCTTGATAGCTGACCCTTTTTAAACATTTTCTGAAGTCTCCAATAAATATGAAAGAAATGTTTTATTGAATGCAGATCATTTAAAATTGTAAGAAACTTATACAATATTTTTAAGAGTTTTAGCCATTGACTGGTTAATATGTTAATATAGGTTATTTCAACTCTTTATTCCAAAGTTCTTGCAAATAATTAATAATTATTTAACTCACTCAAAACTCTTTAACTTTCAATAAAAAGTACTGTAGATTTTCAAATAATCCAAACACATTTCTGTTATGACTTTTTTTTTAATTCCAAAGTTTTGCATGCTGGTAATGCTCCTGGGCTAAATCATGAAATCAAAAGCTTTTCTAACTGAATATATTATCATTACACAATTCAGTATCTTCTTACAATAACTAGAAAGATCTAAAATATCAAGACTCTATTCGCCCATGAATTACAAATGTACTTGAAAATTTTTATAATTATATATAAATCTATCTTGCAAAAAAGGCTGAAAAGGGAAAAAATATATTTCCATTCCAATATCTTTGAAATATGCTGTCAGGGCTCCAACAAATCCACCCTCATTCAAATCAAAAGTCTCTAGCCACATCTCAGAGAAAAGTAAATTGGTTTATTAGAAGTTGCCATGTTGGCGCATGGCTGGGTGCAGCCAATACTAAATTACATCATATATTTCCCCCTTGACCCTGGTCCTTCCCCCACCCCCTGGATGTGACTTCTCCAATGGGACACATCCATCTCCAAGAATCATCCATCATGCTCTCCAACAACCTTCATATGCTCCGACAACTTTGGGTTGCTGAGATGATTGTCTAGGCATTTCAAGAATGCCTTGTTTTCCCCCACTCCCTGTTTCTGGCAGCTAAAAAGACCAAAGGAGTATCTTTTTAGTTGACATATGCCTTACATCTTTTAATTTTGAAAATACAATATAATTGATTAAGAAGGCCTCAAGATTTCCTAGGGGCCATATAATAGCCTTCTAATTCTGCCCATAGAGCACAATCCTCATACCTGACTATCATATGACAATTGCAGTTTAGAAAAAGAAAATCCAGGGATGTAGGGTTCTTATGATATGTCTACACCTACAATGATCATAACTGTGCAAACCATGATGTTCCTTGTGGCACTCTATGGAAGAAAAGTTGGGCTTTGAAGAAGCAGGGTTGGGAAGAATATTATTAATGCTTTTCAACTTTGGTGTGGGATAAGATTAATACCATGGGCAGCCAAGAAAACAAACACCTGGCTCATCAACCAAATTCTCAATTGAGGAACCAAAAAAATAGGTTCAAATAATTCTACTTCAGAGACATTATGTAAGAATCTAGCTTTCTAGAAAAATGTCTAATCTTTGAATGTAATTTGAAAATTCTGATGAGCAATGTGATATATATATGACGTATACCCCCTTAATAGCTATCAGTGCTAATTTCCAATCTTTCAGTAGTCTTCTTATTTCCTGAAATGTTAACATACAGCTAGATACAGATCGTGCAAAATCATATAGGAAGTTTATGTTACTTTTTTAAAAAATTAATTTGTTCCTCACTCAGCTTGATTTAGGATTATAAGACATGAATAATGGGAAAAGTTGAAATTATATTACTTAGCTGCTGCTGTTTCAACAGGAGGCTCTCAATATCTTGTTTTATGAAATTCAAGCAATATTCTACATGGAATACTTAAAAGGAATTAAGTTCCACTTTAATACACATGAAAAGTTTATATAGTTCTGGGATACATTGTCTTGTATAGAGATTTTTAAAAAATCTTTAAATTTATTTCCAAATCTTTCTTTTCCAAATTTTTAAAAATTCTTTTTCCATGAAGCATGTGCAATAACATCTTTTTCCCATTCCATTCTGGTTTGCCAAGATATGTGTAAGGTATGATTTTATGCCAGAGCAGCCAAAACTGCAAAATGATGACTGAGATCATATGATCATTTTTTCATTCATTTTCTTTACAGTCTCAGGGCAACAAAAGTCTCTTCAGGTGTTTTAAATGTATTCTTTTATTGCTTTGTAAAATAATGGCAAAATTGGGGGTGGGCAAAAACAAGAATACAAAAACAGACACTATCAAGGAAATAAAAACCATATAGAAAGTGCTTTTTAAAAAATAAAGTGAAAAAATAAATAAAAGAAAAGAAGGCCATAATATATTAATTTAGCATCAAATAGTTACAATTTTGTATATAGCTATCCAGTAGAGTTATTGTTCAAGTTCATATATGCTTCCAAGATATTTATATAACTACCATACCGTTAACCTACTATATTTTGTAAAATGAGAGTCATATGGTGGTGCCTAGGCTGTTAATAGCCTAGCACTTAAGTTCCAGCTGCCTGTAATTATTGCAGGCTCAAATCCCACCAGGCTCAAGGTTGACTCAGCCTTCCATCCTCTCGGGGAAGGTAAACTGAGGACCCAAGATTGTTGGGGGCAATAAGCTGACTTTGTAAAAATGCCGCTTAGTAATAAGCAGGCATATACAATGAAAGGAAGGCTATTGCTGAGCGCATTGGGTTGAATCCCAAAAATTGTAAGCTGCCTTGAGTCTCCGGAGAAAGGCGGGATATAAATATGAATTTTTTAAAAAAATGTTTTTTCAAAAGGCAACTGGATTTTCTTTGTTTTTCCTTGCAGACATTTCACTTCTCATCCAAGAAGCTTCTTCAGTCAGAACTGAATATTGTTCTTTTGGCCATAATAAGGACACAGAGAATCTATATTTGTTGTCAAATTGTCAAATTCCAAACACTTTATATGTAGTTCAGGAGAATAGTATGATTTGAAAAAATTAGCTTATGTCTCACAACTACATTTATATAATTCAGTTTCTCCCAAAACTTAGTAACTGTAGAACATTGTAAAACATGCTTTAAGGACATAGTTTTTACAATCTCTCTCTCTCTCTCTCTCACACACACACACACACACACACACCTTCACTTGCCTTTATAGGAAGACCATTTTTCCACCTAGGTCACAGCACTGCTATCAGTGGGGAAGACCTGCTTATAGAGCCTCTCTTAAAAGCATGAAAGTAACACCTATAGAAAATTTCAAATTACAGCAACTCAAAACAGTAACAACAACAAAATATTAAAAAATACCAAATACTAAAAATGTTTCAAACTGTGTTTTGAAACCATAGAGTTCTGTGAAAATTTGATGGAATTCTATGAGAAAGTAGACACACCCCTCAAACATACTCAAACATAGCCAGTTTTCTACTACTAAAGCTTTGTATTTTGATCAGCAGTTCCAGGAATGTGTTTGCGTCTCTCTCTCTCTCTCTCTCTCTCTCTCTCTCTCTCTCTCTCTCTCTCTCTCTCTCTCTCTCTCTCTCTCTCTCTCTCTCTCTCAAGTAAAAGGTTCTTGCAGCATGAAAAAGTTTGAAACCTCTTGACCTAAATCGTTGCAATTCAATCTAACAGCATTTCCATCTCCAATGGGGCTTTTGGAAGCTTGCCCCCAAGCCAACTAACTTCAGAACTCCAGCAAAAGTAGATTTCCTCTGTAGCTATAAGGTGAGCAGTTCCCTACTGATGTAAATTTTCCACTTACTCCTACTTCCTCCCCCTTTCCTTTTGAAACAAAAGGGCCTTACTGTGTGGCCACACTTAGGAGAGGCTTTTCCACACCTTTCAAAGTGGCCCAATGGATCATCCAAACTGATGGATCATCAAACAAACACATTATGCAAAGACCCAATTCTCTGGAAAGAGTCTAGTGCTAGGAAAGGTGGAAAAAGGGAGGGAGGGAGGAAGGGAGGGAGGGAGGGAGATAACCAGCAACAAGGTGGATGGATTCAGCTACAGTGGCAATGAACTAGAAGTCTGGAAAGGCCAGGTTAGGGATAGATCATCATGGAGGAAATTGTGGATACTAGGAGTTGAAAAAGATTTGATGGCATTATAAACAATATATCAGCTTGGCTCGTGGACTGTTTTGTTTCTCTGCCTGTTTTTCAGAAAAACAAGTGGCAGCAATAAAAGAGCATGGAAGGGGTAGTACACTGGCTACTTACCATTTTATCACAGGATGGAACAACTCGCCATTGTCACCTCACCGCCACCACCTCACCGTGGGAGACCTTGCCCTGGCCAACTCACTGTGGGAACAACTCATCACAAATCTGGGCCTTCTGCTCTGGTTTCCAAAGCCAGCTCAGCTTAAGGGAGGTGAAACTTCCTGCCAGCCCACACTCCTTCTCCAAGGGCTTCCTTACGTTGCTTTCTGTGCTCTCCCCTTGAAAGGCAGGCTAAGGGGAATCATTGTTCCACACACAAAAACATACAAATACACCATTCCAACCTTGGGGACTTTTACCCACCTCTAAGCTGGCAAGCTGCCACTCAGGCCTGGGGAGAAGGACCTCTCTTTTGGCATGTTATGCTGCACTCTTGATGGCTCCTAGGTAGGGAGAAGGGCAAGCAGGAACGCAAAAGGGCAAGTCACTCTTGATGGCCATCACTGCAAAGGTTCTTCCTGCTGAAGCACCCAGCCTGCAACAATTACTTCCACTAAGCCTGCCATTTACCATCAGGAGTGAGTTTCCCTGTCACCATCCTGCTTGCCCCTCTTCCCACCTGAGAGCCATCAGAGTCCAGTGCAGCACATCAAAGGAGAGATTCTTCTCCCCAAGCCCAGGTGTGATTGGCAGCTTGCCAGATCAGATGTGGATAACAGTCCCCAAGCTCAGAATGGTGAATGTGTGTGGGGTGTGTGTAAAACAATGATTCCCGCTGTAGGAAATTAGCACCCATCCCTCTCCTAGAAAAATGAAATATCCTAGGAAATATTGAAAAGGCAGAATATTTCCCCTAAAAAGAGTAGAAACTCAGAAGCAGAAACTCACCTCAGAAGCAAAAGCTCATCCCCACCTTTGTTAAGGCCTGGGCCAGAATATTTTACATAACAAAGATCTCCAGGTAAAGCTACAGCAATTGCCCAAAGCCCTTTTCATTACATCATTATCCAGCAAGGCTCAACCAAGCCTGGAACTCAGGACAGCCTACAGAGTTGCCCCTGCATGGCCCCATGGGAGTCTGACAGCCAATGGGATACATTTCTTGCACAGGAACAGGAAACACTAAAGTGGAGCCCAATACAGGGTATATAAGGGTCTCTCAGCATCTTGGTCCTTCTCCTTTCCTTCACCTTGAAGCATGTGATCATCCTTTTCACTTTGGAGCTCCAAGACATGCGGTCAGGGGTGGGATTCAGTTTTTTTAACAACCAGTTATGTGGGCGTGGCTTGGTTGGTGGGTGTGGCATGGTGGTCATGTGACTGGGTGGGTGTGGCCAACTTGACATTATTCATATCAAGGGCCGCTTCTCCTCACCTGGCCTCTCATGACAGTGGGGATGCTGCAACGGTCATAAGTGTGAAAAATGGTCATAAGTCACTTTTTTCAGTGCCATTTTAACTTTGAATGGCCACTAAATGAACTGTTGTAAATCAAGGATTACCTGTACAAAAATACAAAAAGCTTCTTTGCTTGCAAAAAGTTGCCCTAAATACCAATCATTAGATTAAAAATACCTGCAAGCCAGAGTTACAAATCAGGCAGGGTGCCAGAGCACTTTGAGGAATGAAAATAGTTAAAATGCAGTGATAACTATCAAGCAACCAACTCTTACTCATAAAGTGAAACCCGTTAGCAGAGAGGTCATTTAAGCTCTCCAGAAAAAGAACACCCAGGAAAAGCAATCCTTAGATCCATTTGCACCACTTAAAAATACCAGCTGGTCTCATTCACCTCACAAACTATCCTAAGGAAATCATCTAGATTTAAGGAAAGGTCACATGCCCCCCAGAAATCAGTCTTTCTAGCTAGCCAAGAAGCCTTGCTGAATGGTTCCCTGTCACTAAAAGCTTTGCTTCATTATTCAATTATTTCTTCAAAGTGCTGATTGTCCAGGGAAGTATTTCCTTCCAACAGCAGTGTAAAAATCTTAAAACAACCCTTCCCCTTTAAGAAAGCCAAGACCCAGAAGCTCCAGAGCCGGTAAGTCTAGGCTGTCTGCCAAGAATGTAATAAGGGTGAGAAAAAACAAAAGGAGGATGCTTCTTCTCCAAACTGCTTAGAAAGTCTCCATGTTTCCAGTGTCTTTTTCCCCACTTGGAACTGAACCCAGAAGGATAATTCTTCCAACACCGCTTAGCCTACCTTTCAAAGGTGTGTGTGTGTGTGTGTGTGTGTGTGCTGGAAAGCGAGGTGAGGAAATCTTTGAAGAAGGAAAGCAAGCTGGCGGGAACTTTTTCCTCCCTTAAGTCGGACAGCTTTGGAAACCAGAGTGGAAGGCCCAGGCTCATGGTGTTGCCCTGTGGTGAGTTGACCACAGAGAGTTGTCCTAGAACCATTCTATCACCAGCTAAAACATGACCAATAGGCCCAAGTAGAAGAAAAGCAGATATGGGCAGTCTAATATTTATTTATTTATCACATCTTTTGGCCACCCACCTTATTAAAACAATAACACAGTGGGAAGAAATGAGCTGCTGCACAGGAGGGGCTTAAATTTATAAAGTCTAAATTGTTTACACTATTAAGTTAGAAAAGTTACCTATGTGTTTATTCTACACCCCGCCCCTCTCCATTTAACCACTTGTTTATTATTAATATAGTATGGGAAATTTATTTATTTTATTTCCTTTCCAGTCCTAACTGAAGCTAATAACAACAGAAAGTAAAGTGTTAAAAAGGAGGGGAAGAGAATTATTACTTTCTGGGAAGAATATATTATTATTGTTGTTGTTGTTATTGTTATTGTTGCTCTTCTTCAGAGGCAGAAAGGAGGGCATAATTGTGTTCCCTGTTGTCTGGTTTTGAATTAACTGCTCAGGCGGAAGTGCTTGGAAAGGAGGCAGAGAGGGAGGAAGAGCCGTAACCCTTCATTCATGTTGTGTTTTATGTCTGAGACATTTGGAAGTATGCCTGTGTTTAATCTAAGCCATTTCATTTTATACCCACCTGCTGCTTAGACATACTCTAGGAGCAATGTAATCACGAGAATATAGCCTCCATAGAGAACTCTGTGTGAAATCAACGGACTGAATTCATTAGTTACCTTCACACCCACTGATCCATGCAGCCACCTTGAAGCTCTGCTGTGATGGTTTAATGGCTGGCTTGTAACTCCACACAGCTTTTCCTGCAATCGCTGGAAGAGGGCATCATTAGCATTTTCAAAGCCTCAGTCAATCTAGTTGTTTGGCACAAGAAAGCTGCCAGTCCCTCAGCACTTCCTTTAATTTTATGGAGAATTATCTAAGGCAATACCTGTTACAAACTACTCAGTCTTAACACAGGATGAAGTAGCTTTTCCATAGATCATGGAATGAAGATAAAGCAGTGCCGTTGTAAGGCTGAAGGCAATTTGGAGGAATCTCCCAAGAGTAAGTGTGGTTAAGAACACTGCTAGACTCCCAATTATTGAATATTTTCAAGCAGGCTGGATGACTCCTGTTGGACACAATTTAGTGGATTCCTAAACAACGTTCTAGATCCAACTTATGGTTTTATAGTTCTGTGCTTATTCAGGAGTCAATGGAGCTAATTCACTGATAATCATTTGAGGGGCCAGGATGCAAAACAGGTGTTGCCACATTACACACATTCATTATAGGGCTTGAATATTCTGCTTTTTGTGTGTGTGTATTGCATGTGTGTGTCGTGTGGTGTGGGGGGGTGTTTGTGAGAGAGAGGAGGGAGGGGGGGGGAGGAGAGAGGGAGAGAGAGAGATTTTCTTTGTGAATTATTTTGTTTTGGGGATTGAATTATAGGTCTGTGCTTCAAAACAGCAGGGGTCAACAAGGTATATGACACCAGTTAAACTGTCAAAAATGTATAAAAGAGTATCAAACCAATATTAGAAGTATGAAAAGACAGATCTCTTTATCTCATGGATGGTAAGGCCTGTGAAAAGATGTCTTGGGGTGCAATTCATACAATGATGCAAAAGATTTTGCAGATTAATATTAAAATGCAATTGGAAATTTTTTTATTTCACTTTATGGATAATGAACTAGAAAATAAATATGGGAAACTAATATTGTATATGGTAACTGCAGGAAAATTATTATATGTATGAAGATGGAATCAAAATGAAATGCCCACAGTAGTAGATTGGATTATAAAATTGCAGGAGCTTACAGAAATGGCAGAGATGACCAGTTTAGTCAGGGGGAAAATTGTAAACACTTTTTTTTAAAGGATTGAAGCCTTAAGTGGACTTTTTGTTGGAAGAAGAAAAGACTGAACTGATGATCTATGGATTTGGGGACTAAAAAGAGTCAAAGAGAAAAGAGGAAAGAATAAGATGCAATTACTCAATAGAAAGAAATATGGAAGTCTCAAAAGTCTATGATTTCTTTCTAAATCACTTTTCTTTTCTTATCTTCTACATTTTTTTCTTAGCCTTTTTTAAAAAATTGTATACTTTTATTTTACTGAAAAATTCTAATTAAAAAGAGAGAGAGAAACAGCAAGAAACGGCACCAGTTATTTTCGTCATTCATGGTTGGAAGCAGCTCTGAGGCAGCACAAATATGGTTCAGGACACAGGTGGCTCACTTTTGCACTACTTTATAGTGGTCTAGTTAAGATAGTTAAGCACAATCATAAATAAGTCTGTTCAGAAGTAAGACATTTTGAGCACAGTTGGGCTTACTTAATGGCAGCTGAAGATAAGATGTATCTTAAAATTATAATACTTTGCATAGTTATTATAGAAAGAAGCTGGAGCACAATAGAAGACTGTCAGCACAAACATGCATAGGATTATACTCTTATCCGAACGGAACCTTTCCTTCGCTTGGCACACCTAGAAGTCACTGTATATGCCAATTTAACATGTTCTGCCTCGCTCCTTCTTTACCACCGAGATTAAATCCATCCTAAAATATCCTAAGAAATTAGTAGCTGCCATCATCTATGACAAGGGCACTGAGCCTCATTCTGTCAGATGGCAGCATTTCCCCCCTCAGCTAAAGTTCTAGACTTTTAAAAGTGTTAGATTCCTGTTTAGAAACTTGACTATGTAGCAGAGCAGATTTGTGGAGTTTTATTTCCAACAGTCACCTCGTCTGTCGGCTATTGTGGCTGGGTTTTCAGATACACATATCTTAGTAAGCCTTCCCATTTTCCAGTACATTTAATGTCTCCTGGTCCATGGCAAAAAAAAGTTTTTTTTGACGTATTGCATTAGCAAAACAAAGAAAATAAAAGTGATGACTATCTCAGAAGAGATGGGGACAGCCATTGTTAATTTATTTCAATAATGCTAACATAAATGTTTTAATTCTAAGAATATAAATATTGTGTAGCAAAAGCAGAGCAAGGAAGACAATAAATTCAGGAGTGGGGGAGCATTTTTTGTATACATTCTGTTGAAGCTAACATTCTTAATTCAGCTTGAACATACCAAGTATGTTTTCAAGCTACAGCGTGTGCCAATGCATGTGTTTCCTTGTTTCTCTTGGCTTAATTTATACAGACAGAATTTTATAGATGCAGATGGTGTTGGTGACTTTCTCTCTTGATTTGAGAGCATCTGCACTAAGTTACATTTTAATGTTCTTTGTTGGCTCTCTCAACAGGCCTGCAAAATGTAATAAACATGTTCATTTTGGGTCTGTGTTGCATCCATTTATGCTACGCTTAGTACTTAGGTTAATCCATTATCATAAATATTTGGCCTTCCGTTTTCATAACCACTAAATCTGAATTCATTTTACAAAAAATGTGAGGTTTTCTATCATTTTATATGTGAGACTCTTGAGTCCCCTCAGAGTCATATATTTGAGATGGGTGGCAGGGAGGGAGGGAGGGAGGGAGGGAGGGAGGGAGGAAGGAAGGAAGGAAGGAAGGAAGGAAGGAAGGAAGGAAGGAAGGAAGGAAGGAAGGAAGGAAGGACCTTAGGATTAAGATCCCAAGTCTGGTACAATAACTATAGAATGATGATATTGCAAGCCCTAAAACAGTTGCTTTAAAAATTGTTACTGGTATTAGTGTTCTTTTGCTTTTAGAACTTAAAAATACCTGAAAGGCAAAGAAAAATACTATGAGCCTCCTAGGGATCAATACTCTTAATAGAGGGTGGGCTCATGGCCCTCATTTTCAATAAGGGCAACTCATGGAATTATGGGAGGACATTCCTTTTTTCATAGGCCATTATGAGATGGGTTCACTTTCTGATTCCTGTGATTTGCTGATCACCTAACTTTATGCATTTTCATAGATTTAAAAAAATACCCAACTTCAAATGACTCTTGAAACTTTATATTATAAAAAAGTTAGACCAATAAAAGAAAGGATGAAGAGATATGCATTAGACCAGGGCTGTCAAACTCCCAGCCCACGGGCTGGACAAGTCACATGCTGGCCACGCCCATGCCCGGTTTAGCAAAGTGGGGGAAATCCCAAAGCATCACACGTTGCCACCGTGATGACATGAGTTTGACACCCCTGCATTAGGCAAAAGAAAAAAATCTTACAGGGACTTACCTGTAACCATTTTAATCCAAGGCTTGAGAAAATAAACATTTGGAATGCCTTTTGGGCATCTTCTGGGCTTTTATTTATTTATTTAGCATATGGCATCTACAAAGGTCATGTAATCACTGATGTAGAATACTAATAAAGCACATGATGAGTACAAACACAAATATAAGTATCAATAAAGGATCAGCATATACATGTAAGTAAAGTAAAGCTAAAATATTAATTTAGGATAAAACCATTAGAAAATCCCCACAATATGGTGGCATAGAATTGCAATAGGATAGATGTTATAGTTCAATATCCAGCCATCAAGCTTCCATCTAAGTTAGATGGATCTTCGGGGTGAGAGCAAATGGAACCCTGCCAAATTCTAAAAAGACCTCAACTATGTATCAGAATGGTCAAACAAATGGCAACTTCAAATCTCAACAAATAAATGTTCTGTCTTACATATTGGCAAAAAAAATCAGAAAATAAAATACAAGCTGAATAGTCAGGACCTTGTTGAGGATCCAAACTCTGTCAAGGACCTTGGAGTACTCATCTCTAATGATCTAAGTGCTAGAGTCCACTGTGACTACATAGCCAAAAAGGCATTAAGAGTTGTTAACCTAATCCTACATAGCTTCTTCTCTGGTAATATCACTCTACTAACTAGAGCATACAAAACATTTGCTAGACCTATACCTGAATACAGCTCATCAGTCTGGAACCCATACCATGTATCTGATGGTAACACAATTGAGAAAGTCCAGAAATATTTCATAAGAAGAGTTCTCCTCTCCTCTACTCATTGCAGAATACCTTATGCCACCAGATTTGAAACTCTAGACCTAGAAAACCTAGAACTACACTGCCTTCGATCCGATCTAAATATAGTATATAAAATCATACATTACAATGTCCTACCTATAAATGAATACTTCAGCTTCAACCATTCAAGAGCACACAATAGATACAAACTCAAGGTTAACCGTGCCAAACTTGATTGCAGAAAATACGACTTCAGCAACAGAGTGGTCAGTGTCTGGAATATTCTACCTGACTCTGTGGTTTCTTCCCCAAACCCCAAAAACTTTAACCTTAGACTGTCTACTATTCATCCTACCCCTTTCCTAAGAGGCCTGTAGGGGGCGTGCATAAGCATACCAATTGTGCCTACCGTCCCTGTCCTATTGTTTCTTTTTATTTTTCTTATACGTATCCATCTCATGTATTTAAAACTATGTTTATACTTATACCTGTTATCTTGTAAGCAATTGACAAATCAAATAAATAAATAAAATAAATAAATTATTTATTTATTTATTTATTCGACTTATATGCCACCCTCTCTCCCAAGGGACTCGGGGCGGCTCACACTAAAATACAATACAACAATAAATTACTTAAAACTATATTAAACAGGTTATAAGCCGAATAAGCAATTTAAAACCCCCATATTAAAACAAAACCCCAAGAGTCAACATAGCCCAGATTGTAAAAACGGCCAGGTTTTTAACTCGTGGCAGAAGGTGCGGAGATTGGGAGCCAACCGGAGCTCCAGCGAAGAAGATTCCATAGCGGGGCCGCCGCAGAATAGGCCCTCCCCCGGGTTCCCACCAAGCGACATTGGGTCACAGATGGGACCCTGAGGAGACCCCGCCTGTGGGCCCATACAGGGCGGTTGGTACTTGATGCTGGGAGGAGTCGTTCTCGTAAGTATCCTGGACCCATGCCATGCAGGACCTTGAATGTTAAAACCAGCACCTTGAATCTCTCCCGGATAATGGCAGAAGGAAACCAGCTATTAGGAAAAGGACAGGAATAAGTGAGTTTGTCATTGTATGTATGGCATTCAACCAGGGAAGGATTCAATTGGTGTTACTACCGGTTTGGTGACTACGTTTTGGATTCTTAGCATATAGTACAAACTTAGACCATTTGGCTGGTTTATCATTCACAGCTATTTGCAAATCCTGGTTTATTCAAGACCAAGTTTCCATATGTTGTGCAGACACAGCCATTACTGGTCAGTGCCATTATTATCAACCTACTGATACTGGTGTTAAAAACAGTCACAATAAATTATGGATTTTGCCAGAAAACAATCAAGGGTGCAAGAAAGCCTTGAAGGATCCATGGTGGTTGTCCTAACGATATGTAGAAAGTAAAGAAGATGACACTGAAGAAAATATGTAAGAACCTTTACTTAGGCAAAAGGGGCTGAAATATTTTGTAAACATTTTGAGAATTTACAACTGCTCAGTCATCACACCCCCTTTTGCAGTAGGTTTAATCTCCAAAGTTGTCCAGGAAATTCAATAGAAGTCTCCATCTGACTCTGAAAGCTGTGAGAGATCAGCTGGGGGGAAATAGACTGAGACATAATCTGAGCGAGATGGATTGACTGTTGTTTCAGAAGCTTCCAGTTCCGAAACAACTCCACCTTGGCTGTGGGCAAGATTGCACTTCTCTGAAGTAATAGATCCACAGGAGATTCTCCAACACTTGTACTTCTGCTAAATCTGTTGCTAGTTGCTAACATTTAAAATGTGATGCATAAATACCAGACCATGTTTCTAATATGGTGATTTGACAGAAATGTTGGCATAGGTTTGTGAAAATTCTCCTGATAGATGATACTTGAGGAACAATTCGTAGAACATGGAACATCTTTTTCTACCACAAAATATAACCTTAGTATCAAATTTTGATTAGGAGGAGTCTGAGAGTAAACTGCATGATTGAAACAGGAATCATTTTGGGACAGTAGACACATCTCTATTTTGAGACCTATTGTTGTTAATGGTGAAATCATGTCTGACCCATCACAAACCCATGGACAACATTCCTCCAGGACTTCCTGTCCTCTACCATCTCCCGGAATCCATTTAAGCTCATGCTGACTGCTTCAGTGACTCCATCCAGCCACCTCATTCTCTGCTGTCCTCTTCTTCTTTACCTCAACCATTCCCAGCATTAGGCTCTTCTCCAGTGAGTCCTTACTTCTCATTAGGTGGGCAAAGTATTTGAGTTTCATCTTCAAGATCTGACCTTCAAAAAGCAGTCAGGGTTGGTATCCTGAGACCTATAGGTTCCAACAAATTGCCTGAATACCAAATGACTGCATGATGGGTGTGGACAATCACAAATTCTTACAGCTTACATAGGATGCTTTCAAATTGCATTTATCTTCTTTCTTGGAATATAAGTTCCATTTCAAACAAAATATAAATGGTAGCCATTCCACTGTGAGATACATGTGAAGTCCAGGACCCTACTTCAACTTTGAAAGGATGCTAGAGGTTGTCCACCTTTGCAATGCTTTGCTGGAAAAAATTCCACTGCAAATGCCAAATAAAATAGCCACAGATATATTAATGCTAATGGAAACCAACTTATGCTTGGCTTAGATATCTTAAAGTTCAGTTTGCATAGCTGTTACAGTGGACCAGACTGTCAGGTTTCTTCCTTCCTCAGGACCATTCTTATGTGGAAATTTCTTACAGCCTCCAGTCCTGCAATTCTGCATTTCAAAGACAAGCTTGTTCTTATTAAAGGGAGAAATTATCTTCTCAAAAATAGGATGCATACTTAAACAATAGAAGTATTTTTTTTCTTGACAAACCTACAACTGAAAGGGAACAGAAAAAGCAAACTGGTTGTCAGAGATATTGTAAACAAATTCATCTATATGGTTCTATCAAGGATTTCCCCCCAGATGTGTAGCTGGAGCTTCCCTAATTCCTAGACAGCTCTAACAAACCACTTACATTTGCCTTCATTAAACTTTATTCTTTGCTTCCATGTGTGACACAGAGGTTGATTCCATTTTGCATGTATTATTACTCTGCAAATTCTTCAGGGATATTAGGTATTCTTATCTTCTCTCCCAAATTAGTTGTCTTGTTTTAGGCAATATGTAATTTTACTTTATTTCATAAATTGCAATATTTCAGGTTTACAGTTGCACAAATAATTAACACAGCATTGTAGTAGTGCCTGTTACATTTTTTTATTATAGAGACACCTTGCTATGCAAATATTTCATCTTATCCATTTGATTTTACTTTTGTTATTTATATTTACAAACCTTGCTGGTCATTGATTGAATAAATATTATTTGATTTGATTTCTTTACGTCCAAGGGGTAGAAACTAGATTTGTAACTAACTACCCAAGGTAGACTTTAAAGGGAAAGTCAATTCCAGTTATATTTGTTAGTAACTGTTGATGGACATTTCTGATTTGCTACCTGAGATGAAATACTATTGTAATTTAATCACATATGAAAATTTAGTAGCCACTAATTATCATGTAAATACAATTGTCATTTATTATTACAATAATTCCACTACTCTCATCTTAAGAAAACAGCTGAATGTTTGGAAGTGATAGTAGCAGTAGTTTTATTCATTATTCACCTGTAACTAAGGGCAGAATTGACACAAAATAAAACAATTGATAAATAATGTATTAATAATGTATTGTTAATTAGAATGACATAATGTAAAATAAGGAGCCATGAAATATTCACTATGCATTTAAAATAACAGGTAGTAATTAATACATAACATGGTGAAATATACAGTAGTATTTACTATTTAATGGCATTGATCACAATTAATTGCTTAGGGTCAGCGTATCAGCACGTCTACAGCCAAAGAAACACAGTCTACTTATATTAATATCACTGGCTGTCAGTATCATGACTGAAAAGCTGCCATCAGTTGACAGCTTGCATGTAGTTGCATTTTGGTTTTTTTACAGTGTTTGAGGTTTGATTTATAACAGTATTTAATATCTGACATTATTGATATGGTCATTGATATTTGGGGCAAAGCAGTGGCTCAATAGTTAAGGAAAGCAGCAGTCCAAGTTCAAGACCCAAGCATCACATGACAAGGTAGCTCCCATCCTGGCCCCAGCTGCTGCCAACCTTCCTGTTTAAAAGCATGCAAATGTGAGTAGATAAATAGGTACCACTTCAGTGGGAAGGTAACAGCATTCTGTGATGTCACACTGTCCACATGACTGCAGAAGTGTCTTTGGACACCACTGGCTCATTGGCCTTGAAATGGAGATGAGCACTTGGCAACCACTAGTGGAGTAAAATCCACAGGGACTCCTTAATATTTTTTTTACCATAGATATTTGGCAAATGGTTGTTCATGAAAAGTTGTTTGCAACTCATCATTATAAAAACAATTAAGGTTGAGGGTGAAGGTTCATTTTCTGAGCTTGTGGGTTGGTTTCCAAACATTTCCTTACCAGGTAGGTAACATCTTCAGCTAGGTTTAAGGGATGTAAGTGTTCTTCTGTTTATAAGGGCTTTGTATAGTCAGTAGATCCTGTGATGAGTCAGGTATAGGTGTGTCAACTGAGGATCTTATGATGGGTCAAGTGTGAGTCATCAGTGGGAATCTTGTGATGGGTCTTGAGATGTGGAGGTCACATTAGGTGAGGGTAATTGGAAGGTGAAGTGCTGGTTGTGTGAGTTGGTTGACGGTCAGTAGTGTCTCTGGTTAGCCTGGTAATGAAACATTCGGAAACCAACCTACAAGCTCAGAGAACGAACCTTCACCCTCACCCTATACTAGAGCTACAGATATTAATTGGAAACAATTAATTGGAAACAATTAAGTTTGCAGTCTTATTTACACTTACCTGGATATAGATAATTTTGAAGCCACTGAGAGTAACTTCTAAGTAGAGATGCCTAGGAGTACTCTATGAGAGATGTTTATAATTCTAAAACATTAAAACTTTAAAGACTTCACATTCAAAATGTGGTTTCAAGAGCTAGGAGCAGAGACCCGAATTCCAGCCCCCCAAAAAACAGACCATCCAAGGTTTGCAAGTACCATGATGATTCAAAAAAATACCAACTCTGGTACATTTTCAAACAATACAGAACAGAGCCAAATTAAATCAGCTTTTCAAAGAAATTACATTAATAGATCAATCAGGTTCAGAGTCAACCCCAGAGAGGTACAAAATTGTTGCATGGAAATGCTACAGGGGCTAGCTTATGTGTGGAATTTGATAGTCCTGTAACCTCAAAACATATGGAATAGCAATATACATCAATCCTTAATTTTTAAAGTATTTTACTTAGTATGATTCTTTTTTACTGGCAGGTTAACATTGATGCTACATTAAATTCTTTTGGCTTTATCTACTGTTAAGTTTTAAGTTGCCACACAGAATTGCCATATTTTTTTCTGGCCTACCTCTTATGTCTAAAAATGAAATATTTAGCAGATTTGACATCCTGTCACATAATCTTCTGTATGATTATTTGAAGCTCAATGTATTCATTGGAATTGACTTGGTTTAATTAGTATGTTATGATCCAGCTCTTGTTAAAAGTCACAAGAGAAGATCAAGTAAATAAAAAATTTAAATTGTCTCTCCTCATTTTCTTTCAATCTTTTAATGATCATTGAAAATAATATACTGACATGCGAAGTGGAAGGTTTTTCAGTCCCAATTTCCTTGCTGTTTTTATTTTTAGCCCTTTCATGTGATTATCTGTTGTTGTTTTTCTAACTCACTCTATCCTCTGACATTTACCAGGCTCCAGATATGATGTGAGTTTTCATTCCCTTCCTGGATAATGGAAAATTGCTTTCATGTTCAAAACAATTTTAACCTGCTACATTGAATAAAAATGGAAGTGCATTTTAAAGCTTACTCTATTTACATCCAAAGTTCAAAATCAAGTGATTTGAACCTGAGTCCCTGTTTTTTTTCAAATGGAGAGAGGGTTTTTTTATTCCAAACACTCTGCTTCTTCATTTTATTCATTCTATCCTCAAAATCGTAACCAGAATAAAAGCAGCACTGAACAGTTCTCTCCTTAATTTTTTTTAAACTTTAAATGGAAGAAAAATATGTGTTCCTTCCTATTTGTTCTTGCTCTTTGCTATAAGCTATTACTATGTTAAGCATGTTTTACAATAGGGAGATTGTTAAGTTTGCATGAAGAGACAGACATGGAGTGCTTCAAGCTCTTTAGTTTATTAGTGACTACAGCTCAGAACGGACCCGCTTTGGCTGGGCTGTGGCTGCTACTTATAGCCAGCAGCCACAATTGACAGCCAATCAGAGTGCAGGGTTTTCCTGCACTTTTTAAACCAATCATTTCTAACATTTTACAAGAACAGTTCAAACTAAACCAATGACTTCAAACTTGCATACATAACACCCCTCCCCACTAGGTTCAGTCCATACTCAAACCCCATCTATCTAATGTATTCTTTTAAATAGGTGGGGCTCTTACGTGTACGTTGAGACCTACGTGGTTCAGATGCTTTAAGGTTCTCACCCAGTGAGAGAGGAAATGTGTCTGCTGACATTTCCCTAGTTGGACTTCCTGTGAAAGAAGACCCTGTTTGATTGTTAGAATCTGGTCTTCTAGTAATAGTAGAACCTGTTTGGTTGCTACAACCTGGTCTCTCCTCCCAATCCATCTTCAACCCAATGTCAGCACCTAAGTCAGGTAGTGATGTACAGTCTTCCACTTGTAAGAATGGATTTTGGCATTGTGACAGGTTTTGGGATGGTTCCTGTCGTGTTGGCTCGTTACACATAGGGTTGATTCTTGCTTGCTGATTATCCTCATGATCCTCCCCTTCCCCCCGAGATGAGGTACTAGGTATGGGAACCAGAGAGGAGCAATTGCGATGTTCCTGATGTAATCTGGATCTAAGCTGGTCAACGTGCCTGCTCCAGAGGACACCATCCTCTGTTTGTACCCTGTAAGACCTAGGGCCTGTGATTTGGGTTATCTCAGCAGGAATCCATAATGGTTCACCCATAAGGTTCTTAGCATAAACAGAATCACCCACAGTGAATATGCGAATTTTGCTAGTGGAATCTAGTGGTGCGTTGGGTGCGTAAGTGGGATGAAGGCGGTCAAGGGGGGACCTGAGTTTCCTACCCATCAACAACTCAGCTGGGGTTAAGTTAGTTGATGGGTTAGGAGTGATATGCTGGACACTGAGTAGTTTTTCAACTTTCTCAGTGATGTCCCCAGGACCCAGTTGCTGAAGTTTTTCCTTGGTAAAGTGTACCATGCGTTCAGCCTGGCCATTAGCCGAAGGGTGCCCAGGGGCTGTCAGGGCATGTCTGATACCCTGCTGTGCTAGATATGATTCAAAAAGGTTGGACGTAAATTGAGGACCATTGTCAGAAACGAGGACATCAGGTAACCCATGAGTTACAAAAAGCCTCTTAAGCTGCTTGATGACAGCTTCAGCTGTGGTGGATGCCATAGGGATAACCTCTAGCCATTTGGAATATGCATCTACTATAATAAGGAAAGTGTGCTCTCTGGTAGGGCCAGCAAGGTCAATGTGAATCCTGGACCATGGGCCCCTAAGACATTCCCATTCCTGTCTGGGAGCAAGAGGTGGGACAGGCCTCACTTCCTGACAGTTGGGACAGGATGCAACCCAGTGTTCAACCATTTTGTCAATACCTAGCCACCATACATAACTCCTGGCCAATCCCTTCATTCTGACAATTCCCGGATGACCCTCATGTAACATTTCCAAAACCTCTCTTTGTAGTTTTGCAGGAATAACCACCCTGTTACCCCACAAAATACATCCTCTTAATACAGATAATTCAGTTTGCCTGGATTTAAAAGGTTGGGCAAGTTGAGGTAGATCTTGAAGTGGCCAACCTTTCTTAATCCAGCCTATAACAGGAGCCAATAAAGTGTCTTTGGCAGTCTCTCTGGCAATTTCAGCAGCGTGTACTGGAAGCTTGGCAACAGTTTCTAGAAAAAAGGTGTACGTTTCAAGAGCAGGATCCTCAGTGTGTGAATGAAGTGGGCAGTGACTCAAAGCATCTCCATGCCCAATGTCTTTTCCAGGCCTGTGGATGAGTTTGTATGAATAAGCAGCAAGAAATTCAGTCCATCTCAGCATTCTTGGTGACAGGATCGTGTGTGTTGGTTTGTCCCCTGCCACAATGCCTAAAAGAGGTTTGTGATCTGTGAAAATAGTAAATGCTTTCCCATATAGATACTCATGGAATTTCTTGACAGCTGCAACAATTGCCAAGGCTTCCTTGTCCAGTTGGCTGTAATTTCTCTCTGCTTTAGTCAAGGTGCGAGAGTAAAATGCAATAGGGGCTTCCCTCCCGCTGGGAAGCATGTGGCTCAACACCCCCCCCCACTCCAAAAGGGGATGCATCACAAGTCAGTACAACAGGCAAATTCTCAGAGAACTGTATCAGTACAGAATCAGAAGTGAGTTGTCTCTTAATAGTCTTAAAGGCAGCTTGTTCTTTCCTGCCCCACACCCATGCAAACTTTTCGTCTAGTAATCTATGTAGTGGTTCTGCAATGGTTGCCTTCTGAGGTAGAAACATGTGATAGAAGTTAATGAGTCCCAGGAAGGCTTGCAAGTCTGTTTTTCATTTAGGCCTGGGGGCTTCTTTGATTGCCTGAACCTTGGCTTCTGTGGGGTGGATACCATGTTTGTCAATCATATAGCCCAAGAACTCTACCTTGTCAGTTCTAAGTGTGCACTTTTCTTCTTTGACTTTTAACCCCGCTTTCTTGAATCTGGTTAGGACTTCTCTGAGTCTCTTGAGTAACTGAATGTCATTTTCAGCAGAGATTAACACATCATCAAAATAAGGCACTACCCTGGCAGTCCTTGGAGCATTCTTTCCATAAGGCTTTGGAAGATGCCTGGTGCCACACTTACTCCAAATTGCAACCTTTTGCATTTGAAAGCACCTCTATGAGTCACAATGGTTTGGGCCTCTGCAGTGGCATCATCAACTGTTAACTGTTGATATGCCTGGGCCAGATCCAATTTGGCAAAGACTGTGCCCCCGCCAAGAGAATGTAATAAATGATGCACCACTGGAACTAGATATGCACTCTGTTGTAGCGCATGGTTCAATGTTTCCTTGTAGTCTCCGCAGATTCTCACAGACCCATCAGCCTTGACTGGTGTGACTATGGGTGTCTCCCACCTGGAGTGGTCAGTGGGCTCTAAAACCCCTTGAGCTATTAATTTATCTAATTGTGCATCAATTTTTTCCTTTAGGGCAAATGGGACCCTTCTGGGCTTTAAACGGATTGGTGGCACCTTGGGATTTAGATTGAAAGTGATAGGGGTCCCCAAGTACTTGCCTAATCTGTCGCTGAAGACCTCTGGAAACTCAGACTTCAAGGCCTCCTCCCATTCAGTGTTGTTCACGTGATTGATGCCAGTCACCTCGATGCCCAGTGGGTTGAACCACTCAAGTCCCAGCAAACTTGGGCGATCCTTGTCCACGATGGTCAGGGGCAAGCGTTTGGTGTGGCCTTTGAACTTCACGTTGAATTCTCTTGTTCCAACTACTGGAATCTTGTTCCCTTGGTAGTCTTTAAGAGTCAGTGCTTGCTTCTTGAAATGATTCTTCTGAATGTTTGGGAGTAGTCTGTGAATAGTGTCCCATGACACCATAGATAGATATGAGCCTGAGTCCACTTCCATTTGGCAAGGTCTTCCTTCAATAAGTACCTTGACATGCACTTTTCTGTTATTGATAGAAGATGAATGACCAATAGTTACTGACTGATGAGTTTCATTCTTCCCCCTTGCTTCTGTGCTGCACCCCATTTTCTCACTGAGATTGTTGGGCTTGAATTCTTTGTCTTTGTTTGCAGGAAATTTCCCTCTGTTGGGTGGAGTTCTGGATGATTTGCAGACTCTTGCTAGGTGTCCTCTTTTTTCACAACAGAGGCAAATGGTGTCTAAAAACTTGCATTCAGTGCAGGGGTGGCTTCCCCCACAACCTCTGCAGTAGAAATCTTGCCTCTTCCTATCCAGGTCTTTCTTTTTCCGCTCCATTCTGAGTCTGTAAATTCCCTCTTCCACCTCACTGCAATCTGACTCAGAATTTAGGTCATCACAATGGTTTGTGGTAGACTTTTCCCCATCAGAATGGTTTGTGGCCCTGTTCATCTTCCTCATGGCTGCTGCTGAGGACTTGGTAGCTTCTGCTGAAGAGGCTTCTTCTATGGCTTCTTTTAACGTGATCTTAGGTTTCATTAATAACTTGCTCTGTAGCACCTTGTCTTTAAGGCCCAGAACAAATCGATCGTGCATGGCGTCTTCTAAACTGTTAAATTCACAAGCACCCCCAATGTCTCTTAAACTTGCCATGAAGTCGTTTACGTTTTCGTTTTCTCCCTGATCACAACGGTAAAACTCCTGTCTCTTAATGAGGCACGATACTTGTGGCGCGTAATGGGCTCTTAACAGCTTTTCCAAGTCAGGCCAGTCCATTACCTTCATGTCTGCAGCTCCCGCCAATGCCTTCGCCATCTTGAAAACTTCCGGACCGCATTTCCTAAGAAAGACCGCCCTCTTCCGCTTCTCGGTAATGTCGGCTAGATCGTTTCCTTCCAGTTACATTTGGAAATGATCTGCATACGACTCCCAGTCTTCTGCCGTCGGATTGAACGGGGCTGGGGGGGTGTTCAGCACAGCCATCTCGCTCTTCTTCTGTTCCGCGTTGCCTTCTTCTTCAGGGGAATCCCACCTTCGTCGCCAGTGTTAAGTTTGCAGGAAGAGACAGACGCGGAGTGCTTCAAGCTCTTTAGTTTATTAGTGACTACAGCTCAGAACGGACCTGCTTTGGCTGGGCTGCGGCTGCTACTTATAGCCAGTAACCGTAGTTGACAGCCAATCAGAGTGCAGGGTTTTCCCGCACTTTTTAAACCAATCATTTCTAACATTTTACAAGAATAGTTCAAACTAAACCAATGACTTCAAACCTGCATACCTAACAGAGATAAGTATCACTCCCAAGATAAAGGCAACTATTGCAATAAACCTCTCATCCTGATTTTATAAAATCCCCATCACACATCTAAAAAATCCTGTTTGTACTGGGGAAGATAATCAAAGATGTTCTGAGCTTTGTATTTGCCAAAATTGTATTTCTACAGATTATAACATTTATATAATTTCTTTCCTTTCAGGAAAAGAAATACATGTAAGAAATGTATTTGCTTATTCTCTAGGAGATAAGAAGGTTCCCCCCCACCTTTCTCTCTTGCTTTTAAGGGGTCAAGGGCACATCAAAGTACATGCTTTAATTGCAATATACATATTTATCTGGGAGAAAACCCACTGAAGGCAATCAATTATATTTTTCAATAGACATGTATTGGTGGTCAGACAATTAGAAATATATGTAAGTTTACTCAGAAGTAAGTCAGCTCAAGTCCAGTGAAATATAGTCTCAAGCATTGTTTATATTACTAGAGTCTCAATTTTTTTTAAATTCCGTTCATGAGGTGACATTTCTCCTGGAGATAACTTTTGATCAAACCTCTTTATTCCTTTTCCCTCAGGGATATATTTTATTGATTAAGTAAGCATGTTCCTTATTGTCAGCAGGATGAATGAGCTGCCTGGAGATGGTTCTTTTCAGAAGCCGATTAAATTGGACAAGGGCAAGGAGAGAATGACCACATCTTTATTTATATGCAAGGCCTAAGGAGGGGAGAGAATGCTCATTTAGATGTCATCTTCTCACACCTCAATCAGAAGACGGATAATAATCTTTTTAAGAAGAAGAGGGTATGAAATAACCATTCAGACAGAAAACAAATGGCAAGGTCAGAACTTCAGTGTCTCTCATTGAGGTTGCCGCTAAATAGCCAATAATGATGAAGTTGCTCCTATTGTACCTGGTGACTGGAGGAACCCTAAGGATTCTCAGAAGACTGGTACTGTGAAGGCCTTTCAAAAACCCCACTGCCCTGCCCTAAAGTCGAAGTGTCTATAAACGGGAGACCCAAAGCCCCATAAAAGTAGTCTATATACATCTATATGACTTATGATTTATTATAGTACTTGCTGTTTATAATGTATACTGTGAACTTATGTACCAGAGACAAATACCTTGTGTGTCCAATCACACTTGGCCAATAAAGAATTCTGTTCTGTTCTGTTCTGTTCTATTCTATTCTATTCTATTCTATTCATGATGAACAAAGTTATGATATTATTATGTAAGCTCCACCCTTTTATACTGGCCTTGCAATAGCTTATGGAATTACAGAATAGTACACTTACTTTCTAATGCCCCAACTTACCCTCTGTCCCTTCTCCCCCTCTTTGCCTCCCTTGTGGACACTTGGATGCTTAGTTGTGGCCTATAGGAATCTTAGTAGGCTTGTTGCATTTAAATATTGTTTGTATTTCTTGGAGTGCAATTTGCAGATGCAAACAAAAACGTGAGTGCTGTGGTCTTTGGCATACTATGTAAGGTCAAAAGTAGCCCTTGGTGTGGAAAAATGTATACTAGTTGAAAAGCAAGAATGCAAAGAAGCAGTATAATAATACTTAGGAGAAAATTCCAACAGTGCATGCTTTCTAAAAAGGAAAATGCCATGAAATAGGTGGCTGAGGAAAGGTTTTCAGGAGAACTCACCAGTTACTTACCACCAAAGAAGCTATTTTAATGAGAAGTAAAATGTTTTCAAAGGAAAAAAAACTAAGAAAGTCCAGTTGCCTTTTGAGGAAAAACAAAAAGCATTTAGGATAACCATGACCTGGATGATTGAGAATCTCATAGACAACTTTCAAGAGAGGATAAGTAGTGACTTCCAGGAATGTTGTATCTGCTTCTTGAGTAGCAGGCTAGTCAAGGGATTGGATGGAAGATTGAATAACTTCAGTCACTGTGATTTGGTTGCTGGATTGTGCTGATCTAGGCTTTGTTTAATTATAAATGATTATATAAACCACATTTTGTGCAACAATGAATGCCCTAATCAGTGAATCAGCAATGAGCAATCCATGACCACTGGCTATGTTCTGTTATTTCTACAGTACATTCAGTATTCCATAGTTGATAGGATCAAAATGTTGGGGGTTATTGTGATTGTGTTGAGAGTTAAGGGAGAAAATAATAGATTTTGCAACTTTATGACACTTATTTGTCTCTTCTAACAAATTGGACCAATGTTCTCCCTCAAACCTCCCCAAACAAGCCCAACATTTTGGTCTCTATCTACTCAAGTCACATCTTGAGGTAACAGGCCTCACTTCAGTGGCCCCTTGTCTGCAAAAAAAAGAAAAGAACTTGTTCACCATTTTCATAAACCAAGCTTTATATATTGAACTGAATCAAACCAAAACATGCAAAGTTAAACAAAACAAAAGATGGGAGCCCTGTTTATGTTTCTACTATTAACTCTGCTTATTTGCCTCTTAATGAACCCCAGTGTTGTGGTTCGCCGGTAGCAGGTGCGGACGGCTGAGGTCTCGGAGAGTGAGGTCTCGGATGAGAGGCCTGCGTGTGATGAAGGGATGGGGCCAGGACTATCAGAGAGTGGAATGCTGCCTTCAGAGATTGTGGAAGCTGGCAGCAGTGATGCAGAGGACCCCGAGGAGACTGTGCCCAGTGCGCATGCGCGCAGGGCTGCTCGAAGGAAAGAGCAGCTGCAGCAGCACGGGCAACTCGGGAGTAAGGTTGTAAGGTAATGGCCTCTCCCTTAAGAGATAAAAGCCAGCCTGAGAGACTAGGATTCTTTGCAGAAAGCAAAGAAGTTCTTGCACTTCAAGCCTTGTGGACGTTCAGACTATCCTAGTATGTGTTCAGAGACTTTTTGTTTTGAATCGTTCTTGGCAACTTAATCTAGTGTTCTTGGCAGCCTTGCACAACCTTGGCAAGGCTCGTTCTTATCAGAGACAATTAGTGTTCATAGCCTTTTAACTGTGAATGAACTGAATTCGCAGAGAAACATTAAAAGGTTTTGCATTTACTTCTGGTTTTTGTTTCCTTGGAACAAGGTTTGGGTCCGAACACCCAGAAACCCCACAGGTGGTTGATCATCTAAGATACAAGTTATATGGCATTGCAGGAAGAAAGGCTTTGGGATGGGAGGTAGAGAGCAGCTCTGTACATATAAAATGATTGCTTCACTCAAGGGACTGTATCCAGAAAACCGAACAAACACGCAGCCAGAGGAGCACTTGTGTGTGTATGCTGCTAGTATCTTCAGGAATTGAATTCACCAAGATTTGTCACAGTGAATTAATACCTTCCTGTCCTCTGATATTGATCAGTGTCGCTGTTTTCAAAATCTCACAATCATAAAGCACTTTACTTGGAAGGATTGTTTTATTTTTATCCCACCTTTATTATTTTTATAAATAACTCAAAGCGGTGAACATACTAATCTTCCTTCCCCCTCATATTTTCCCCACAATGACAGACCTGTGAGATAGTTTGGTCTGACAGAGAGTGACTGGCCCAAAGTCACCCAGCTGACTTTCATGCCTAAAATGAGATTAGAACTCATGGTCTCCAGATTTCTAGCCATTACAGGTTGTCCTCAACTTACAACAGTTCACTGAATGACCATTTGAAGTTACAACAGCACTGAAAAAAGTGACTTATGACCATTTTTCACATTTATGTCTGTTGCAGCATTCTTATGGTCATATGATTTACATTCAGATACTTGAAAACTGACTCACTTTTATGACGAGTGTCCCAGATGTGAACCCCTTCTGCAACCTTCTGACAAGCAAAGTCAATGAGGAAGCCAGATTTGCTTAACATCCGTGTTGCTAATTTAACAACTACAGTGATTCGTTTAACAAATGTGGCAAGAAAAGTCATAAAATACGGCAAAACTCACTTAAGATAAATTTTGGGCTCAATTGTGGTCATAAGTCGAGGAATACCTGTATAAACAGGCTCCATAATAAAATTCCTAAAATTATACATTTATCAACAGTATATTACTGTCTTTATCTCACTATAGGAGTTTTTTTAAAAGCCATTTTGTAAAACAGCAGAAGCTACATTATATAACTCAAGCTATTTCTGCAAAGCAAACTTACTATCATTCTTAATGATACTGATTAACATTTCAGTGACTGCAATTTTTTTCCCCCAGCAGTTTGTATTTCTTGTTGCCTAGGAATTTATTTACTTGCACTTCAAACAATCTTGAGGATAAATAATGTGTTGTTGGCTCATTACATTTAAAACTTTAAAAGCTGAAGGGCTTTTTGTATCTTTATCTAGGACTTTGTGAACCAGGAGAAAAAGACCCTCATCTCCTGATTTTGCTTTTTCATTTCTCAATATACATCCTGTCTAAAATTGCACACATAAATATTTGCATTAAGGTTGATGTAGAAGAATCTTAAAGTCTCAGCCTTAAATCAAAGCTGTAAAACAGGGGTGTCAAACTGGATTTTTCGAGAGCCAAATCAGCATTGTAGTTTTCCTCTGCTGGCCAGTGGTGGGGTGGGGGAGAGGGCAGGGGAGCAGGACAGGTGCCTTCCTGCAGCACCTTGTGTCAACTCATAAAGCATGCTTGTTTTCAAGTTGCCATAAGCAGGAGTGGGGGGAAAACTGAAGGAGCAGTACAGCAATTAAAACCAGAAGTACATTTCATGCTTATCTTTCAAAGTTTGTAACCTAGGCTACTGGATCTTCTTCCCGTGAAAATTCTTCATTGGAGAATGTGATTGATGACACCCAGCCCATGAACATGCTTCATTGGAGAATCTGATTTATGACACACCCAGGAAGGGGGGGGAACAGGGTCACAGGTGACCATATATTACATGTGGCAGAGTTGGCTTCATATGGGTTAATGCTGACATGTTGCTCCTAATAAATCTTTTGGATTCTTTTGAAGCTTTTGGATTTTTTTGAAGCTTGGCTCAAGGCTCATGATTTAATTAGGGCAATCGCCAGAAACCTGACACCATGCTGGCCAAAACAGGGCATGGAGGGTCCACATGTGCCCCTCCCGCACCTCATTTTTGCCCTCCATGGCCTCCTGCAGCACACTCCTGGCCAAAAATGGACTGCATGGCCTGTTTTCAGGCTGTTTTTTGCCTGTTTTGGGCCCATTTTTTGGCCTGTTTTGGGCCCATTTTTGGACCCATTTTTGGCCCAGTTTCAGCTGGCAAAGTGCTGCAGGAGGCTATGGAAGGTGAAAATGAGGTGTGGGGGGGCCTCACACAGCCCGTTTCAGCTGCCAGAGGCAACGTGGGCCGGCAGGCCAGCCCCGCAGGCCAGATTTAAGCACCCCATGGTAGGATCTGGCCCACAGGTCTTGACTTTCACACCCCCACTGTAAAAGGAAAAAAAAACCAGAATAATATAAAAACATTTTCCTATCATTTTCCCATGGTTCCCTATTTCACTAAGCAGGATCAAATTCCAAGGGATTATCAGAGTAAGCTTTATACTGAGTCAGAACTGTAATTCATGTAGGTCAGTAGCAAGAGTTCTTCATGGTTTCTGCAAGAATCTTTCTTGTCTGATCTTTAAAAGCAAGAAACAGAACCGAAGATTTTCTGCATGCAAAATAGAAACTGCATCACTGAACTATACTATGGTCCCTTTTTGTAAGATGCCAGAACCTCTTTTGTTTCATGAAACTGACAGGTTTTCCCTATACACACACACGTGCGCGCGCACACACACACACACACACACACACACACTGTCTTGGTCTAAAGCACCATGAAGGATGCAAAAACAACAACAACAACAGGGCCAGGATGCCCATTACAATGCTTCTTGCCACTCCCAGCATCAGCCAAGTCAAATTCTGGAAGAAAGAAAGCAAAGCTTCACTTCAATTATGACCAGACATCTCAGCTTTGAGCAAGTGTTGATAGAATTTCTCTCCTCTTGTAGAAATGTTGTAGAATAACTGACAAATGCTTCAGATGTAACTCTGTAATAATGCTAAATCCCATCTTTCTTTAATTACAAAAAATAGACAAAAATAGAGAAGGTAATAAACAATGAAGTACAAAAGACAATTAATAAACTATATCAAGAAACCCTAAACAGAACAAAGACTAGACCTCCCAAAAATAAAAGAGCTGCCCAAAAGCTAATGTTCAGCATCTAAATATGAATATTTAAATATTTATATTTAATATTTACCGTAAATAAATATTTAATATTCATTTAATATATTTAACCAGTGTAGAAATCACTAGTTAATAGAAAACACTTCACACCATTATAATTATCTGCTGTTATTTTTACTTTATTTCTAATGTTATAAATCATCATGAAATTGATAGCAAAAAACCACATAGTGTTCATTTTCTGATTAGCGGAAAATACTGTCTTCCAAACAAATAAATTACACATTTCTAAAATCAATCTTTAATATCTATAATAACATCAGTTTTCCAGTTTCTCAAAATAAAATTTTTGATGATCCCCCTTCCCCATACCAGATATAACCACAATTCTTCCAAATCAGATTCAAAATTAATTCAACATAATACTACAGTCTTTCATATTTATGGATGTATCCACGTATATACATAAATATTAAAATAGTATTCCAAAAAGATGCAAGTAATTCACAAATCCTCAATCATGGAGGTGTGTCGATGTTCAATTTTCTTTTGCAATAAGTCCATCTTTTCAACAGGTTCTTTCAGGCTTTCAATTTATTCAAAATACATTTTTCAATTAATCAATGATGATATTAAATCAGTTGATATCAATATAATGTTCTTCTAGAAATCATAAATGAAGCATTATCAGATATTCCAATTTTTTTCATCCATGTTCATAAATCCCAGATATATGAATTTAGAAGAGACAAATGATACCTTTCCAGTGAGGTCCATAGAGGATGGTACTTCACTAAATTTACATTCCCCAGAAAGTTAGGAGCCATCTTCACAGGTTCATAGTTTCTGCCCATGTTGTTCTTCCTCTCCAACCTAAAACCCATTTGAAAATAGTTGGCTAGGACTAGTTGTGGCAAAATCTTTCATGTACTCTGTGGGAGCAATTCCAGGTGTATTACAGTTCTGAAATGGCAAGTCACTTGTTTCTGATGTCTAATTTTGCAGAAGTGAACAATGGATAGTAGAACATCTGAGTGCCATCTTGCATGAGTATTAATGGACAAAGGAAAGTAAGGGGATCTGTATGCTGTTTGTTTTCTATCTTAACCTACTCCTTATTGGTTGTGGTGTATTGTGTTAAGTTTGCATGAAGAGTCAGACGTGAAGAGCTTCAGTGAAGAGTTTATTAAGTGACTACAGCTCGAATGGACCCGTCTTGGCTGGGCTACGGCTGCTACTTATAGCCAGCAGCCGCAGTTGCCAGCCAATCAGAGTGCAGGGTTTTCCTGCACTTTTCAAACCAATCATATTTGACATTTTACAAGAACAATTCAAACCTACATACAATTCAAACCTACATACATAGGTTGAAAGTGATAGGGGTCCCCATATACTTGCCCAATCCTTCGCTGAAGACCTCTGGAAACTCAGACTTCAAGGCCTCCTCCCATTCAGAGTTGCTCACGTGATTGATGCCAGTCACCTCGATGCCTGGTGGATTGAACCACTCAAGTCCCAGCAAGCTTGGGCGATCCTTGTCCACGATGGTCAGGGGCAAACGTTTGGTGTGGCCTTTGAGCTTCACGTTTAATTCTCTTGTTCCAACTACTGGAATCTTGTTCCCTTGGTAGTCTTTAAGAGTCAGTGCTTGCTTCCGGAAATGTTTCTTCTGAATGTTGGGAAGTAGCCTGTGAATAGTGTCCCATGACACCATAGATAAATAGGAGCCGGAGTCCACTTCCATTTGGCAAGGCCTTCCTTCAATGAATACCTTCACATGTACTTTTCTGCTTCTCAAGGGTGAAGAATGACCAATGGTGACTGTTTGATGAGTTTCATTCTTCCCATTTGCTTCTGAGTTGCGACCCATTTTCTCACTGAAGTTGTTGGGCTTGAATTCTTTCTCAGGAAATTTCTTCCTACTAGGTGGAGTTCTGGATGATTTGCAGACTCTTGCTAGGTGACCTCTTTTCTCACAACGTAGGCAGATGGTGTCTAAAAACTTGCATTCAGTGCGGGGTGGCCCCCACAGCCTCTGCAATAAAATTCTTGCCTCTTTCTTCCAAGGTCTTTCCTTTTCTTCTCCATTCTGAGTCTATAAATTCCTTCCTCCACCTCACTACAGTCTGAATCAGAATCTATTTGCTCGCAATGGGTTGTTGTGGACTTTTCCACATCAGAATGGCTTGAGGCCTTGTTAATTTTCTTCATGGCTGATGCTGAGGACTTGGTTGCTTCCGCTGAAACAGCTTCCTCTACGGCCTCCTTAAACGTGATCTTAGGTTTCATTAGTAATTTGCTCTGTAAGACCTTATCTTTAAGGCCTAGAACAAACCAATCACGCATGGCCTCTTCTAAGTTGGTAAACTCACAAGCACCCCAATGTCCCTTAAACTTGCCACGAAGTCGTTAACATTTTCGCTTTCCCTTTGATCCCGACGATAAAACTCGTGTCTCTTAATGAGGCACGATACTTGTGGGGCGTAATGGCCTCTTAAAAGCTTTTCTAAATCAGGCCATTCCATTACCTTCAAGTCTGCAGCTCCCGCCAATGCCTTCGCCATCTTGAAGACTGCCGGACCGCAGTGCGTAAGAAAGACCGCCCTCTTCCGCTTGTCGGAAGTGTCGGCGAGATCGTTTCCCTCCAAATACATTTGGAAACGATCTGCATACGAGTTCCAGTCTTCTGCCATTGGATCGAACAGGGCTGGGGGGGTGTGTTCAGAACAGCCATCTCTCTCTTCTGCTTGTCTTCTGCGTCGTCTCTTCTTCAGGGGAATCCCACCTTCGTCGCCAGTGTTAAGTTTGCATGAAGAGTCAGACGCAAAGAGCTTCAGTGAAGAGTTTATTAAGTGACTACAGCTCGAATGGACCCGACTTGGCTGGGCTACGGCTGCTTCTTATAGCCAGCAGCCGTAGTTGCCAGCCAATCAGAGTGCAGGGTTTTCCTGCACTTTTTAAACCAATCTTATTTGACAATTTACAAGAACAATTCAAACTAAACCAATGACATTCAAACCTACATACCTAACACTTGCCACGAAGTTGTTAACGTTTTCGCTTTCCCCTTGATCCCAACGGTAAAACTCGTCTCTCTTAATGAGGCACGATACTTGTGGGGCATAATGGGCTCTTAAAAGCTTTTCTAGATCAGGCCATTCCATTACCTTCACATCTGCAGCTCCCGCCAATGCCTTCGCCACCTTGAAGACTGCCGGACCACAGTGCGTAAGAAAGACCGCCCTCTTCTGCTTCTCGGAGATGTCGGTGAGGTCGTTTCCTTCCAAATACAATTTGTTAAGTTTGCATGAAGAGTCAGACGCGAGGAATTCCAGCAAAAGACTTTATTAATGACAACAGCTCGAATGGACCCGTCCGGGTAAGGCTACGGCTGCTTCTTATAGCCGGCAGCCGTAGCTGCTAGCCAATGGGAGTGCAGGGTTTCTTCCCGCACTATTTAAACCAATACCATTTGACATTTTACAAGACCAATTCAAATAAACCAATAACATTTAAACCTACATACATAACACCCCTCCCCACTAGGTTCAGTCCATACCAAACCCCAACCTATCTAATGTATTCCTTTAAATAGGTGGGGCTCTTACGTGTACGTGAGACCTTCGTGGTTCAGAATCTTTATTGTTCTCACCCAGTGAGAGGGAAATGTGTCTGCTGACATTTCCCTGTTAGGACTTCCTGTGAAAGAAGACCCTGTTAGACTGTTAGAATCTGGTCTCTCCTCCCAACCCATCTCCATTCCAATGTCAACACCCAAGTCTGGTAGTGATGTACAATCTTCCACTTCTAAGGATGGATCTAGGCATTGTGACAGGGTTCGGGATGGTTCCTGTCGTAATGACTCTACTTCTAAGGATGGATCTTGGCATTGTGACAGGGTTCGGGATGGTTCCTGTCGCAATGGCTCGTTACACAAAGGGTTGATTCCTGTTTGCTGATATTCCTCCTGTTCCTCCCCTTCCCCTAGAAGAGACATCAGGTGAGGGACCTAGAGAGAGACAGGGCGATGTTCCTGAGTGAACCGGGATCTAAGTTGGTCAATGTGCCTGCTCCAGAGGAGGCCATCCTCTGTTTGAACCCTGTAAGAAAGAGGGCCAGTGATGTGAGTTATTTCAGCAGGAATCCACAAAGGTTCACCTGTAAGGTTCCTAGCATAGACAGAATCTCCCACACTAAAAGAACGAACTTTGGAAGTGGAATCCAGTGGTGTATTGGGTGCATAAGTGGGATGAAGTCGGTCAAGGGAAGACCTAAGTTTCCTGCCCATTAACAACTCTGCTGGGGACAAGTTAGTTGATGGGCTAGGAGTGATGTGCTGAACACTAAGAAGCTTTTCAAGCTTCTCAGTGATGTCCCCAGGACCCAGCTGCTGAAGCTTTTCTTTGGTAAAGCGCACCATACGTTCAGCCCGGCCGTTGGCAAGGGTGCCCAGGGGCTGTAAGGGCATGTCTGATGCCCTGTTGAGCTAGAAAGGATTCAAAAATGTTAGACGTGAATTGAGGGCCATTGTCAGAGACAAGGACATCTGGTAACCCATGGGTTACAAAGAGCTTTTGAGCTGCTTGATAACAGCCTCAGTAGTAGTAGAAGTCATGAGAATAACCTCTAGCCATTTGGAGTATGCATCTACAATTACTAGAAACGTGTGCCCTCTTGTAGGGCCTGCAAAATCAATGTGGATTCTAGACCATGGGCCCCTAGGACATTCCCATTCCTGTGTGGGGCGTGAGGTGGGGCAGGCCTGACTACCTGGCAATTGGGACAAGAGGCAACCCAGTTTTCAACCATTTTGTCAATACCTGGCCACCATACATAACTCCTGGCCAAACCTTTCATCCTTACAATCCCAGGATGACCCTCATGTAACATTTCCAAAACCTCCCTTTGCAGTTTTGCAGGAATAACCACCCTGTTACCCCACAAAATACATCCTCTTAATACAGATAATTCAGTTTGCCTGGATTTGAAAGGTTGGGCAAAGTGAGGTAGATCTTGAAGAGGCCAACCTTTTTAATCCAGCCCATAACAGGTGCCAACACAGCATCTTTGGCAGATTCTCTGGCAATCTCAGCAGCATGGACTGGAAGCTTAGCAACGGTCTCCAGGAAAAGGTGTGAGTCTCAAGTTCACAGTCCTCCTTGTGGCAAGGTAGTGGGCAACGACTCAGTGCATCAGCATGTCCAATGTCCTTGCCAGGCCTGTGAATCAGTTTGTAGGAGTAGGCTGCAAGAAATTCAGTCCACCTCAGCATTCTTGGTGACAGGATAATAGGTGTAGGTTTGTCTCCTGCCACGATGCCAAGCAAAGGTTTGTGATCTGTAACAATGGTGAATGACCTGCCATACAGATATTCATGAAATTTCTTAACAGCTGCAACAACTGCTAAAGCCTCCTTGTCCAATTGGCTGTAGTTCCTCTCTGCTTTGGACAGCGTGCGAGAGTAGAATGCAATTGGGGCTTCCCGCCATTGGGAAGCCTGTGGCTCAAAACCCCTCCCACTCCAAAAGGGGATGCATCACAAGTCAGAACAACAGGTAAATTCTCAGAGAATTGAATCAACACAGCATCAGACGTGATTAGTCTCTTAATACTGTTAAATGCTGACTGTTCCTTCCGCCCCCAGATCCAAGCAGCCTTCTTATCAAGTAAACGATGTAAGGGTTCAGCAATAGATGCTTTGTGAGGTAGAAACATGTGATAAAAGTTAATAAGGCCAAGGAAGGCTTGCAGATCTGACTTGCAACGAGGTTTAGGGGCTTCCTTGATCGCTTTAACCTTGGCATCAGTGGGGTGGATGCCCTGTTTATCAATCATGTACCCCAGGAATTCAACTCTGTCTGTTTTGAGAGTGCATTTATCTTCCTTGACTTTCAAACCTGCTTTTCTGAATCTGGTAAGGACTTCTCTGAGTCTCTCTTGAAGCTGAGTGTCATTCTCAGCAGAGATTAACACATCATCAAAATAAGGCACTACCCCTGGCAGTCCTTGCAACATTCTTTCCATAAGACTTTGAAAAATGCCAGGTGCCACGCTTACTCCAAATTGTAGTCTTTACATTTGAAGGCACCTCTATGAGTCACAATTGTTTGTGCCTCTGCAGTGGCATCATCAACTGTTAATTGTTGATATGCCTGAGCTAAGTCCAGTTTAGCAAATACTGTACCCCTGCCAAGGGAATGGAGCAGATGATGCACAACAGGTACAGGGTATGCGCTCTGCTGCAGCGCATGGTTAAGTGTCCCCTTGTAGTCACCACAGATTCTCACTGACCCATCAGCCTTGACTGGTGTGACTATGGGTGTTTCCCATCTGGAGTGGTCAGTAGGTTCCAAAACCCCTTGGGCGATGAGCTTATCTAATTGTGCATCAATTTTTTCCTTTAAAGCAAATGGAACCCTCCTGGGCTTTAAACGAATTGGGGGCACCTTGGGGTCTAAACTGAAAGCAATAGGGGTCCCCATATACTTGCCCAGTCCTTCGCTGAAGACCTCTGGAAACTCAGACTTCAAGGACTCTTCCCAGTCAGAACTGCTCACGTGATGGATGCCAGTCACCTCGATGCCAAGTGGCTTGAACCACTCAAGTCCCAGCAAACTTGGGCGATCCTTGTCCACGATGGTCAGTGGCAAACGCTTGGTGTGGCCTTTAAACTGCACGTTGAATTCCCTCGCTCCAACTACTGGAATCTTGTTCCCTTGGTAGTCTTTGAGGGTCAGTGCTTGCTTCTGGAAATGTTTTTCTGAATTCTTGAAAGAGTCTGTGTATAGTGTCCCATGACACCATAGATAAATAAGAGCCTGAGTCCACTTCCATGTGGCACGGTCTCCCTTCAATAAACACCTTCACATGTACTTTTCTGCTATTTAAATGTGAAGAATGACCAATGGATATTGTTTGGTGAGTTTCACTCTTGCCATTTGCTTTTGAATTTCGCCCCATTTTTCCACTTAAATTGTTGGGCTTAAAATCTTCCTCAGGAAGTTTCTTCCTGAATGGTGGAGTTCTGGATGATTTGCAGACTCTGGCTATATGACCCCGTTTCTCACAACGTAGGCAAATGGAGTCAAAAACTTGCATTCAGTGCGGGGTGGCCCCCCACATCCTCTGCAAACGAATCCTTGCCTGTTTTTTCAGAGTCTTTTCTTTTCTTCTCCATTCTGAGCTTAAAATCCCCTCTTCTTCCTCACTGCTATCCGAATCAGAGTCTATTTGTTTGCAATGAGTTGTTGAGGATTTTTCCCCATCAGAATGGCTTGAGGCCTGGCTCGAGGCCTTGTTAATCTTTTTCATGGCCGCAGCTGAGGACTTGGTGGCTTCTGCTGAAACAGCCTCTTCAATAGCCTCTTTAAGCGTGATTTTTGGTTTCATTAACAGTTTGCTTTGTAAGATCTTATCTTTAAGGCCCAAAACAAACCGATCACGATGGCCTCTTCTACGTTGGTAAAGTCACAAGCACCCCAATGTCCCTTAAACTTGCCACGAAGTCATTAACACTCTCGCTATCCCCTTGATCCCGACGGTAAAATTCGTGTCTCTTAATGAGGCACGATACTTGTGGGGCGTAATGGGCTCTTAAAAGTCTTTCTAATTCGGGCCATTCTATTACCTTCAATTCTGCTGCTCCCGCCAACGCCTTCGCCATTTTGAAACTGCCGGACCGCAGTGTGTGAGAAAGACCGCCTCTTCCGTCTCTCGGGATGCCGGCGAGATCGTTCCCTTCCAGGAACATGTGGAACCGGTCTGCATACGATTCCCAGTCTTCCGTCGCCGGATCGAACGGTGCTGGGGGTGTTCAGCGCAGCCATCTCGCTCAGTTGCTTGTTCGTCGCGTCGTCTTCTCTTCAGGGAAATCCCACCTCGTCGCCAGTGTTAAGTTTGCATGAAGAGTCAGACGCGAGGAATTCCAGCAAAAGACTTTATTAATGACAACAGCTCGAATGGACCCGTCCGGGTAAGGCTACGGCTGCTTCTTATAGCCGGCAGCCGTAGCTGCTAGCCAATGGGAGTGCAGGGTTTCTTCCCGCACTATTTAAACCAATACCATTTGACATTTAACAAGACCAATTCAAATAAACCAATAACATTTAAACCTACATACATAACACAATTCCCAGTCTTCTGCCGCCGGATCAAACGGGGCTGGGGGGGTGTTCAGTGCAGCCATCTCGCTCTTCTGCTTGTCTTCCGCGTCGTCTTCTCTTCAGGGGAATCCCACCCTCGTCGCCAGTGTTAAGTTTGCATGAAGAGTCAGACACGAAGAGCTTCAGTGAAGAGTTTATTAGTGACTACAGCTCGAATGGACCCGTCTTGGCTGGGCTACGGCTGCTACTTATAGCCAGCAGCCGTAGTTGCCAGCCAATCAGAGTGCAGGGTTTTCCCCCACTTTTCAAACCAATCATATTTGACATTTTACAAGAACAATTCAAACTAAACCAATGACATTCAAACCTACATACATAACATATTGTGTTCCCAAAAATATTCCTAACTGAATAACCGGACTCCTCTCATCTGCCATCATTTGCAAAGCTAGGGAAGATTTTTCCCCCTTGGCTTCTGTACCATGAACAGCAAGGGGAAGGACAGTTGTGAGAGCCAGTTTGGTCTAAGGCATCTGACTAGAAACCAGGAGGCTGTGGGTTCTAGTCACACCATTGGCATAAAAGCTAGTTGTGAGACTTTGGGCCAATCACTCTTAGCCTAACCCACCTCACAGGTTTATTGTTGTGGGGAAAATCTCAGAACATTACAGCACGGTTAGGATTTGAGCAGGAGATATATCAGTATATCACAGGGCTGTAGACTATATAAAGAAGACCAAAAATGTTCCAGCAAAAGGCAATAGCAAGCCACTTCTCTATTCTTGCCAAGAAAACAATAGGGAGAGGCACACACCACCAGATTAAAGGACATCCACTTCATTTTCAAGGCATTTCTTCAAGTATTAACTTACAAAGACTTTCATTCAGGGCAGCCTCCCCATCCTTTGGCAGTCCAGAGGTACTGAGCTATACCTTCCATAAGTTTCAGCAAACATCTGGTTGAAGAAGTTGCTGTAGAGCAGGGGTGTCAAACTCAACTTCATTGAGGGCCGCATCAAGAATGTGTTTGACATCAGGGGTCCAAGGTAGGCATGGTCAGGGTGGGTGTGGCCACCTTGATGTCACTCATGTCGGGGCACCTGTTGAGGCCTGAGTACTCTGCCAGCGAAAATGGGCTCCTAAGCTCCATTTTCATTTTAGATGGCTTCCTGCAACTGTCTGCCAGTGAAAATGGTGCACAGAATGGCCACCCACAGCCCTCCCGTGCTCTGTTTTCGCTGGCAGAGGCACCATGGGCTTGTCCTTTGCAGTTTCCAGGGCAGCCTTCAGGCCAGATCTAAGTACCCCGCGGGTGGGATCTGGGCCCTGGGCCTTGAGTTTGGCACCCCTGCTGTAGAGAAATGTGATGGCCTTGTATTCTTTACAAAGTTATAACAACCATGATTTGTACTTTTCTGTTTGTGAGGCCTAGTAGGGCAGTGCGGCTGCATCAGATTGCTGTCACCCTTTTAGCACCACCCAGGAAGCACATGTAGCTTAAGAAATGCTATGGATGCAGGTGACTTCTGCTCCCCAGGAAGCAACACCAGAGGCAACTGCCTGGATAACTGAACTGGAGATCCAGTTATGAGGCCATTGATATACCTCCGTAGAAGTTTTGTGTATAATTATGTGAATTGTGTGTATATGTGTGCTTCTCTTTGTCATACTCTCATCATACGCTAAATAAATAAAAATGATTTGTACAAGCGTTTAGCAATTAAAGACTATGACAGCAAAGTCAGGAGAACCTAACTTAGAAAAATAAGTTTCATCTCATCCACACTGTTTTTACAGCATAGCAATAGCTAACTCTTTTGCAATATCTTTATTTTGAATATTTTTGACTAATCAAGCAATTTTATCCTCTATTCTCTTCATACCACAAATGGATTTTGGCAACGCAAGTGCAAGTGTTCATAACTCATAAACAGCTAAAGTATAAGGAAATGTAATAAACTGCACTTTTGTTCCAGCTAAATTTAATGTTTTATGCCTTCTAGATTTATTATTTGTTTATTCATTTTGCTAAATCCTGAATGGCAAAGAGTAAATGTGGAAAACATTTTAAATTGTCTTTATTAAATCAATGGTGTTTTCAACACATAGGGCTTAGTTTAATGTAATTTGTTTACTTTGTTAACATTTACACCTAAAACAACAACTCTGAATATTAAAAAAAATAACTTTCTTATAGTGAGAAATGAAAAACTCTCAAATGAACAAATATGTGGACTGAAAAAATAAGCTTTGATGAAAAATTATTATAGCAAAGCCGCATTCATAATTCATGAGATATGGATAAGTTAACGTTTAATTTTTCCTCACAGAGAGACAGACATTTCTACAGTTTTTTGTTTTGTCACAACGTGTGCCCAAATGGTTCATGAATTGGAAGGCAATGAACATTCAAATGAGGGAGAAATTGAAGTGGTTTTTTTTTAACAAAGCAGAGGAAAAGAATAACAATTTTTATGCCAGGTAAAGAAAATATCCACAAACACAGCAACAAGAACAGGCAATAGTCAATAGAAGAATATAGATATGGAATAGAATCCTATGTTTTTTGAGGCCCTTCCTTGTCAGATGCAACCCCATACTTTCTACAGATTATTGCATACTATTTAATAAATCTATGTTGAATCTTATTCCCAGAAAGGGCTTAAAAATAGTGTACTATTGCAATTATTCATACTTCTAATTAAGCAGAGCTATACTTATTGCCTCTCAGGTAACAAAAGTACACCTTAGACACAACCAGTTCTTAAATCACATTCTCCTGGCCACAGGTGGCTGACCTTTGATCTGGCAGAACATTTTTGAAAGAAAAACATGATGTTCTTGAGCTAAGTGGCATCAAGGCAGGGGAAAAGAGCTAACTAAGGAAAATAGATAGAGGGCATGGGAGGCCAGAAGCTTGCTTTTGAAAAAACCTGAAGTTTTACCAAGATATGTCATGTACAAGAATACAGAAAAGAAGTCATTTTTAGACAGAAAATGTTATGTATGCAGGTTTGAATGTCATTGGTTTAGTTTGAACTGTTCTTGTAAAATGTCAGAAATGATTGGTTTAAAAAGTGCGGGAAAATCCTGCACTCTGATTGGCTGGCAACTGCGGCTGCTGGCTATAAGTAGCAGCCGCAGCCCAGCCAAATCGGGTCTGTTATGAGCTGTAGTCACTAATAAACTCTTCACTGAAGCACTCCATGTCTGACTCTTCATGCAAACTTAACAGAAAAGCCCAGAGGAAAACAGGGCACACCATCTATTCCTCATTGCTATTACAATCTTCTGCAATAGCACAACAGACCTGTTTCCTTATTAGGTATAAATGAAGTGGGCCTAACCTCTAGGACCTATGTGGGCAAATGCCCTCCATTTTGACCTTTCCCTAACAATAATCTGCAGCTCTTGATCCTATTCATCAACTTTATCTATCATCATAACCATTGCATGCGTTCACAACCAGAGAACTGACTGTTAACGTAAGTGCAGTTTACCTCAGTCTGTTTGTATGAGGAATTATTGCAGTGGTTCAGTAATGTGTATATTTTCTTGCAGTTCTCTTATTCTATTGTTGATCTGGGTCCAGGGTACTTGCGGGAACGCCTCCTGCCAGCATCACATTCCGATCGCCCTGTTCGCTCCCACAGGAGGGGCCTCCTTGGGATACCGTCGGTTAGGCATTGTCGGCTGGCGGTTCCCAGGGCTAGGCCTTCTCCATGGAGGCCCACCCTGGAACCAGCTCCCTGTGGCCCCTGATCTCCGCTCCTTCCACCAGGACCTGAAGAACTGGTTGTTTCAACAGGCTGGCCTGGAATGACCTGGGTGGGGGTTTTTAACTGTTTTAGTTTTTAAGGTTTTAAGGTTTTAGTGTTTATTTCGACTTGTAGGTTTAATTTGTTTTTAAGTAAATTATATGTAAATATCTGTTGTTTTATTGTTAGCTGCCCTGAGTCCTTAGGGAGAATGGCGGCATACAAGTCGAATAAATTATTATTATTATTATTATTATTATTATTATTATTATTATCATCTAGAACAGCACTTTTAAGTGTCTCTTCTCCTACAGTTTAAACAGCATTTCATTGGTGCCTCATGTTTTTCTATGGACAGGCTGCTCTATTGCTTCTTGTACTTTGCTTCCTAGTAGAGTTAGGTCATTTCTGTTTGAACAAATGATCTGTCATTCTATAATACATTTATAGAGTTTCAATAACATTTTTCCATCTTCTTTTTATCTTTAATTAATAATTTGGGCCTTTAATTCACATAAATAAACAAATCTCACTTGCCTCTCTTAGAGCTCTTCCACAATTAGTTTTCAGTACATAAGAATATAAGCAATATTTATTTATTTATTGTTTGGACTTATATGCCGCCCTACCTCCTGAAGGACTCAGGGCGGCTCACATCCTAAAAACACACAATACAAAATTTTAAAAAATATTAAAATTATTATTAAACCACAAGCCAAACAATTATCTAAAACCCATAAGAAAACTAGACATAAGAACGTATATAAAAACCCACCCCCCTCAGTCCAGGCCAGGCTGTTGGAAAAGCCATGTCTTTAGGTCGCAACGGAAGGAATGGAGGTCAGGGGCCAACCGCAGCCCCAAGGGCAACTGGTTCCACAGGGTGGGCGCTCCCACAGAGAAGGCCCTACCCCTGGGGGTCGCCAGCCGACACTGTCTAGCTGACGGCATCCCAAAGAGGCCCTGCCTGTGGGAGTGCACAAGGTGATGGGCAGTCAATGCTGGCAAGAGACATTCCCGCAAGTACCCCAGCCCCAAGCCATGTAGGGCTTTATAGGTAATTACCAGCACCTTGAATCTCACCTGGAGGGCAACCGGCAACCAATGCAGTTCGCACAGGAGCAGTGTAATAATACCTTGCTCAGACTCCTAGCCAGGGATGGAATTCAAATTCTTTAACAACCGGTTCTGTGGGTGTAGCTAGGTAGGTGTGGCTAGGGGGGCATGGCCATGTGACTGGGGGGGCATGGCTTCTTTTTTTGCAGCACTCCCCCCTCCCATTTTTTTTGCTCCTGGGCCTTAGGGGAGCCTCGTAAGGGGCATAATTGCTCCCAGAAGGCTTCCCTGGGGCTCAGAAAGGCAAAGAACAGAAGGAAGGCAGAACCCCCTTGTGCTCCATTTTTGAGCCTCCTGGGCCTCAGGGGAGCCTCCTGAGGGGGCGTTTTTGGTCCCAGGAAGCTTCTCTGGGGCCCAGGAAGGCAAAAAACAGAGCACAGGGGGCACAGCTCCCCCTGCGAGCCCACCTTTGCCTCCTGGGTGAAGCAGTAAGACAGCAAGGGGGATCCCAGAATAGCTGATCATCGGAACAGCTGATCGTCAGGAGGAAAAAAAGAAATACCTTAAGGAGTGACTGGGCAGGGGAAGAATCACGCATGTGCAATAAGGACTGACTGGGCAGGAAGGGGAGGGGAGGGCAGAGCCCACCAGGGACACAATTTGCCAGTTCTCCAAACTGCGCAGAATCATAACAACCAATTCTATAGAACCAGTCCAAACTGGTAGAATCCCACCCCTGCTCCTGGCTTATTCTGTCCAGCAGCCTGTTGTCTCAGTGACTAACTAACCACACAAGATAACTCACTAGTCTCCCAGCAGATGGGCTTCAGAGGCAGCCACACTGCCATTGAGGCTAATAGCCATTGATCCCCAATGAATTGGTCCAAGCCCTTTTGGAACCAGCCAAACTGGTAACCAGAACCACATCTGGTGGGAGGGAATTTGAGAATTGAATTATAGGATTTTTTTTTTAAAATCCTTTTGCTTATCCTAAATTTTCAAGATTTCATTTCATTGAATCAAATGAGCTCTGGAATTTTGGAAAGGAGAAAATAGCTTTTCCTTGCCTGTTTTATCCATGTATAATTTTGTATGCATCAACCATTACCTTATTTGCTTTCTTCTATATTAAAAAGTCCCAAATGCCATAACCTTTCCAGTTCAAGAAGTTACTCCAGCCCCTTAATCATTGTAACTGAACTTCTCTGAACTTTCTTTGGCTCCACTATAAACTTTTCAACATGTGGCAACCATAACTGTACAAAATGTCCCATTGATTTATCTAATCAAGTTAGATTTTAGCATCTCTATTTTCAGTGCCATTTCTTATTATCCTTAACATGGTGTTGGCCTTTTCTGTAGCGGATGCACACTGCATTGACACTTTCATTGAACTGTTTACCATTACCACTTTCCCAGTTCTAAATTTGCCTATTTTCAATTATTTTCTTAAAACTCTATCACTTTTCTTTTCTTGCTACTTTCTTGTCCTTCCTAGGTTGACATTTCAAACATTTGTTTATTTACTGATCACATTTATACCCACCTCAATCAATCAGACTCTTAGAGGTTTAAAGTAATTAAATGCAGCAATAAACAAGGCACTCAAAATTAAAGCATCTACAGTAAGCTAAAACAAACACTTAAAATCATAAAAATCACATAAGTGATCCTGAGCATTCTAGAACTCTGGAATAATTTAGTCTTCAAAAGTTCCCAGAAATTCTGGCATGGCAGCAACCTGAATTCTACCAAGAAACACTTCATAAATACTTACAGAATTACAGAAGTGATCATTTGAATTTCCAACAGCACTAAACAGTAGTGCTTATGAACTAAACTCGCACTTATGACGGTCACCATATTTCACAGTCATGTGATAAAAATTTGCAATCTTCACTGGTGGCTCCTCACAAGCAAAAACATTGGGAAAGCCATCAGGAAATCATAAATAGCGACCATCGACAATGTGCTTAACTTTCTGGCAAGATTTCCTTAACAACAGCAACCAGAAGTGGCAGAATCCTAAGTGGCATGATTATGGGATGTTATACTTTATGATTGCTTTGCATAGCAACAAAAATTCTAGTCCCAATTATGTCGCTAAGTGAGGACTGTCCGCATACGCGTGATTATAAAATACAACATTTTCTTTTAGTTGTAGCATCATTAATAACTAGATTTCACAGTGGCTTTGATCTGGCCACAATGTTACCTTAATACCTCTTCGAGAACATTTAATGCTTTTCTCCTCCTTCATCATTTGCCCCCTTTCAGATACCCATGAGGGAGTGGTCTCATCATCTAGCACATATACGTCCAGACAAATGCAGAAGTGTAATGGTAGGAGGACTGACAAGAAGTGATTTCTCACTGCCTTCTTTTAAATTTGATTTTGGAGTTCCTTCTAGGTGAGTGGATGACCTTCACAGCTGCAGAAGTTCATCTGCCCTCATATCCTGTGGATTATGCTTTGATTTATTTCTCTTTCGATCTTATTGGTAGAGTTGACTAACAGAAATTTAGTCTCCTGCAATCATTGCTCTCAGAAGCACCGAAGCTTCTGATTTCAGTACTACGTACCTGAGGGTTTCACAGTGCTTAACAATGAAGACGTGTATATGTATAAAGTCTGTCAGTTTGCTGGCTGAGGGGTTCTGAAAGTTGAAGTCCACACATCTTAATGTTTTCAAGGTTGACAAATATTATTTGGCCCATTCATTATCAAACACAGATATTGTTAGATTTGCATGGAGAGTCAGACGTGGAGTGCTTCAGTGAAGAGTTTATTAGTGACTACAGCTCATAACAGACCCGATTTGGCTGGGCTGCGGCTGCTACTTATAGCCAGCAGCTGCAGTTGCCAGTCAATCAGAGTGCAGGGTTTTTCCGCACTTTTAAACCAACCAATCATTTGACATTTTACAAGAACAGTTCAAACTAAACCAATGACATTCAAACCTGCATACATAACACCCCTCCCCACTAGGTTCAGTCCATACTCAAACCCCAATCTATCTAATGTATTCTTTTAAATAGGTGGGGCTCTTACGGTACGTTGAGACCTTCGTGGTTCAGAAGTTTTAACGTTCTCACCCAGTGAGAGGGGAAATGTGTCTGTTGACATTTCCCTAGTTGGACTTCCTGTGAAAGAAGACCCTGTATGATTGTTAGAATCTGGTCTCTCCTCCCAACCCATCTCCAGCCCAATGTCAGCACCCAAGTCAGGTAGTGATGTGCAATCTTCCACTTGTAAGGATGGATTTTGGCATTGTGACAAGTTTTGGGATGGTTCCTGTCATAATGGCTCGTTACACATGGGGTTGATTCTTGCTTGCTGATTATCCTCATGATCCTCCCCTTCCCCTAGAAAAGGCATTAGGTATGGGAACTAGAGAGGAACAATTGTGATGTTCCTGAGGTAATCTGGATCTTAACTGATCAATGTGCCTGCTCCAGAGGACACCATCCTCTGTTTGTACCCTGTAAGAACGAGGGCCAGTTATTTGAGTTATTTCAGCAGGAATCCATGAAGGTTCACCCATAAGGTTCTTAGCATAAACAGAATCACCCACACTGAACGTGCGAACTTTGCTAGTGGAATCAAGTGGTGCATTGGGTGCGTAAGAGGGATGAAGGCGGTCAAGGGGAGACCTAAGTTTCCTACCCATCAACAACTCTGCTGGGGATAAGTTAGTTGATGGGTTAGGAGTGATGTGCTGAACACTAAGAAGTTTTTCAACTTTCTCAGTGATGTCCCAGGACCCAATTGCTGAAGTTTTTCCTTGGTAAAACGTACCATGCGTTCAGCCCGGCTGTTAGCCGAAGGGTGTCCAGGGGCAGTCAGGGCATGTCTGATACCCTGTTGTGCTAAATAGGATTCAAAAAGGTTAGATGTAAATTGAGGGCCATTGTCAGACAAGAACATCAGGTAACCCGTGGGTTACAAAAGCTTTTTGAGCTGCTTGATGACAGCATCAGTTGTGGTGGATGCCATAGGGATTACCTCTAGCCATTTGGAATATGCATCTACTATAATAAGGAAGGTGTGCCCTCTGGTAGGGCCAGCAAAATCAATGTGAATCCTAGACCATGGGCCCCTGGGACATTCCCTTTCCAGTTTGGGGCGAGAGGTGGGGCAGGCCTGACTACCTGACAGTTGGGACAAGATGCAACCCAGTTTTCAACCATTTTGTCAATACCTGGCCACCATACATAACTCCTGGCCAATCCCTTCATCCTTACAATACCAGGATGACCCTCGTGTAACATTTCCAAAACCTCTCTTTGCAGTTTTGCAGGAATAACCACCCTGTTACCCCACAAAATACATCCTCTTAATACAGATAACTCAGTTTGCCTGGACTTAAAAGGTTGGGCCAGGTGAGGTAGATCTTGAAGAGGCCAACCTTTCTTAATCCAGCCTATAATAGGAGCCAATAAAGTGTCTTTGGCAGTCTCTCTGGCAATTTCAGCAGCGTGTACTGGAAGCTTGGCAACAATTTCTAGGAAAAAGGTGTGTGCTCAGGTTCAAAGTCCTCCTTGTGACAAGGAAGTGGGCAACAACTCAAGGCATCAGCATGTCCAATGTCCTTGCCAGGCTTGTAGATAGGTTTGTATGAATAAACAGCAAGAAATTCAGTCCACCTCAGCATTCTTGGTGACAGGATAGTGAGTGTACATTTGTCTCCTGCCACAATGCCTAACAAAGGTTTGTGATCTGTAACAATGGTAAATGTTCTCCCATATAAATACTCATGAAATTTCTTCATAGCTGCAACAATTGCCAATGCTTCCTTGTCCAATTGGCTGTAATTCCTCTCTGCTTTGGTCAAGGTGCAGAGTAAAATGCAATAGGGGCTTCCTCCCTGGGAAGCCTGTGGCTCAAAAAAACCCCACTCCAAAAGGGATGCATCACAAGTCAGTACAACAGGTAAATTCTCAGAGAACTGTATGAGTACAGCATCAGACGTGATTAGTCTTTTAATACTGTTAAATGCTGATTGTTCCTTCCTGCCCCAGACCCAAACAGACTTTTTGACAAGTAATCTGTGTAATGGTTCTGCAATGGTTGCCTTCTGAGGTGGAACATGTGATAAAAGTTAATAAGTCCAAGGAAGGCTTGCAAATCTGTTTTGCATTTTGGTCTAGGGGCTTCTTTGATTGCTTGAACCTTGGCATCTGTAGGGTTTGATGCCATCTTGTCAATCATATAGCCCAAGAACTCACCTTGTCAGTTCTAAGAGTGCATTTTTCTTCCTTGACTTTTAATCCCACTTTTTTGAATCTGGTTAGGACTTCTCTGAGTCTCTCTTGTAATTGAGTGTCATTTTCAGCAGAGTTAACACATCATCAAAAATAAGGCACTCCCCTGGCAGTCCTTGAGCATTCTTTCCATAGGCTTTGGAAGATGCCTGGTGCCACACTTACCCAAATTGCAACCTTTTGCATTTGAAAGCACCTCTATAGTCACAATGGTTTGGGCCTCTGCAGTGGTCATCAACTGTAGTTGTTGTTGTTTTTTTTTAACAAATTTTATTCATTTTTTTTTTTACAATTTTTTAAAACAGCTCTTTTCAGTAGACAGCATGTTCCCGGTCATCACTTTTACATGCAAATATGACAGTAGATCTATATTCATTTTAAACATTTGACTTCACTTCTATTCCATTTTAGCAGACAAAGGGTCAAAGAAATTAATCCTAATCTCAAATCTTAATCTCAATCTGTATAGCCCCCAGTTCATTTCGAGTTAATTGCAAATATATATATATATTTTTAAAAACTTCATTTATAAATCTTACAAATAACAATATATTTGCCCATCATATTAAAGATAAAGTTCATCCATATCTATCCTTTAATTATCTTCACATTGTTAATACTCTTTTATCATTTACAGAATTCTTTTGTCCGTCAGATTTTGCCCTTTCATCACATATTCTCTCCATAATTCTAAATCCGTACATTTTAACACTAAAAAGAATGAGAAAAAAAACCCTAGACTTGCCCCCCTTTTACTACTTTGAAAGTGACACCTCAGTGGTTAATATAGTAGCATAATCATAATCATTCCCTTTAAAACGAAAGATAGAGAAAAAAGAAAAAGAAAAAGGAGAAAGGAAAAGCTCCCTTACAATATATCTCTAATCAATCGGGTTCTGCAATACATATCCCCCCTAAGATTTATTTATGGTTCCAAGATAATAATAAAAATAACTAATCTTGGTTATTGACAAATCTCATTTTTAGGCATTTTCTAAAATCATTTCAATTAATTCAATTTATCTAATCATCATTTAGCTTTCTTTTGTAAATAAGAAATAAAAATGTGACCTTTTACCAGTAAAAATTGTCAGTAACCCCTATTGTTTTACACTTTTATAATTACAATATATTCTTATTACCATTTCTTCATGCAGAACCCCCCTTTAGCCATTAGCCATTATCTCTATGCAAACAAGTTTCTTTCTTTATTATGTAATTCCGTGTCTCTCTATCTTTTGTCTTGTTTCTTGTTCCTTCTCCTCTCTTTTATCCCGCTATCCCCTTCTCTATCCAGTTTGAATCCCTCTCTCTCTCTTTACCTTTCTGCTCTCTATCCTTCTGGACCTTTCTAACATGCCTAATTTCATAAATGTTCCCCTTTTTAATTACCTTCTTAAGTTTCATTTTTTGACCATCCTCCCTTTCCTTTTATTTGTATTATCTTTGTGTTAGTTTCTTCTTAAAATGGCTTTTGCTTGTGCTGGCTCCCTCTCCTCCCTATTATCCTGCTCTCCTCCCCTTCTCTATCCAGTTTGAATCCTCTCTCTCTCTTTACCTTTCTGTTCCCTTTCCTTCTGAACCTTTCTAACATGCTTATTTCATAAATGTTCCCCTTTAGATACTTTCTTAGGTCCGTTTTTTTAGCCACCCTTCCTTTCCCTTTATTTGTATTAATCTTTGTATTAATTGTCTTTTTAAGATGGCTTTCTCTGTGCTGGCTCCTCCCTTTCCAAGGCTCCTTCTTCTTCTTTATTCAGCATTTGAATGCCCATATTTTCTGCAACAAGCCAAGTTAGTTCAGTCACTTCCTGTAACAGTTCTTTCATACTTTTAAACTCCATTTTTAATTCTTTGGATGGCCACCAGAATTTTAATTTTCCTTATTTCTTCTTCTTTAAATTTTCTATGATCCTAACCCAGGTCCAGAGTCTATATCAATATCACCAATTAGTCCGGTAGTCCGTCTTTGTGTATTCAAGCTTTCACTTTCTTTCTATGAGTCTTGCATCTCTTTAAAATGTAACAACTCAATCCACAAAGGAACAAGATAGTTTCTTACTTCTTTAGCTTCCAATTTTTCTCCACAAAGTGGCACTTTCTGCACAGAGTCTTAACCCTTTCCTTTTATTTTGATATTCAAAGTTTTCCGAGCCCCAACTTAAGTTCTTACGCTGGCTTCTTCCTTTCCCGTTCGAAGCCCCTTATAGCTGTCAAAATATTTTACTTATTTTTTCCTTCACTTGGAACTGCGCTGCTGCTTCTGTTTCTCTTTTTAAAAACTCATCTTTATCTTAATCCCGGGTGCCTTGATCTTACCATCCGATACTCCCGGTTCCTCTGCTGTCGACTTCTCTCTTTCCTCCTGCACCAATCTTAATCCCTTGAGACCTTCTCTTCAAGGTGGCCATTTTTGACCACCACTTCTTGACGTCTTCGAGGGAAAAGACCAGACCCAAAGGGGAGATGCGGCTCCCCTCACTCTGGCTGGCAGATTTCCCTTTCTCCGCCGCCCCTACTAGGCAGCTTCAGCCCCGAACCTTTCAGGATCGGGGCTCTCCGACGCAAGAGCCAGGCTACGGTCGTGGACGATCACAACCGCCGCCGCTTTTCTCGAGAGGCTCAACCCGGAACCCCAACTGTTAGTTGTTGATATGCCTAGGCCAGATCCAATTTGGCAAAAACTGTACCCCTGCCAAGTGAATGTAATAAATGATGCACCACTGGAACTGGATATGCCTCTGCTGAAGTGCATGGTTCAATGTCCCCTTATAGTCTCCACAGATTCTTACTGACCCATCAGTCTTGACTGGTGTGACTATGGGTGTCTCCCATCTGGAGTGGTCAGTGGGCTCTAAAACTCCTTGAGCTATTAGTTTATCTAATTGTGCATCAATTTTTTCCTTTAAAGCAAATGGGACCCTTCTGGGCTTTTAACGAATTGGGGGTACCTTGGGATCTAGGTTGAAAGTGATAGGGTCCCCATATACTTGCCCAATCCTTCGCTGAAGACCTCTGGAAACTCAGACTTCAAGGCCTCATCCCATTCAGTGTTGCTGACGTGATTGATGCCAGTCACCTTGATGCCTAGTGGATTGAACCACTCAAGTCACAGCGAGCTTGGGCGGTCTTTTGTCCACGATGGTCAGGAAACGTTTGGTGGGCCTTTGAACTTCACGTTGAATTCTCTTGTTCCAACTACTGGAATCTTGTTCCCTTGGTAGTCTTTAAGAGTCAGTGCTTGCTTCTGGAAATGCTTCTTCTGAATGTTGGAAGTAGCCTGTGAATAGTGTCCCATGACACCATAGATAAATAGGAGCCTGAGTCCACTTCCATTTGGCAAGGCCTTCCTTCAATTAGTACCTTCACATGTACTTTTCTGCTTCTAAGGGTGAAGAATGACCAATAGTTACTGTTTGATGAGTTCATTCTTCCCATTTGCTTCTGTGTTGCCCCATTTTCTCACTGAAGTTGTTATGCTTGAATTCTTTGTCAGGAAACTTCTTTCTGGTTGGTGGAGTTCTGGATGATTTGCAGACTCTTGCTAGGTGACCTCTTTTTTCACAACGGAGGCAGATGGTATCAAAAAACTTGCATTCAGTGCGGGGGTACCCCCCCCACAACCTCTGCAATAAAAGTCTTGCCTCTTTCTTCCAAGTCTTTCCTTTTCTTCTCCATTCTGAGTCTATAAATTCCTTCCTCCACCTCACTACAGAATCTATTTGCTCGCAATGGGTTGTTGCGGATTTTTCCACATCAGGATGGCTTGCGGCCTTGTTAATTTTCTTCATGGCTGCTGCTGAGGACTTGGTAGCTTCCGCTGAAGAAGCTTCTTCTATGACCTCCTTAAGCGTGATCTTAGGTTTCATTAATAATTTGCTCTGCAAAACCTTGTCTTTTAGGCCTAGAACAAATCGATCGCACATGGCCTCTTCAAAGTTGATAAACTCACATGCACCCCCCATGTCCCTAAACTTGCCACAAAGTCATTAACGTTTTCGCTTTCCCCTTGATCCCGACGGTAGAATTTGTGTCTCTTAATGAGGCACGATACTTGTGGCGCGTAATGGGCTCTTAATAACTTTTCTAAGTCAGGCCAGTCCATTACCTTCACGTCTGCAGCTCCCGCCAATGCCTTCGCCATCTTGAAAATGGCCAGACTGCAGTGGGTGAGAAAGACCGCCCTCTTCCACTTTTTGGGGATGTTGGCGAGATCGTTTCCCTCCAAATACATTTGGAAACGATCTGCATACGAGTCCCAGTCTTCTGCCATCGGATCAAACGGGGCTGGGGGGGGTGTTCAGCACAGCCATCTCTCTCAGCTTGTTCTCCGCGTTGTCTTCTCTTCGGGAAGGATCCCACCTTCGTCACCAGTGTTAGATTGGCATGGAGAGTCAGACGCGGAGTGCTTCAGTGAAGAGTTTATTAGTGACTACAGCTCATAACAGACCCGATTTGGCTGGGCTGCGGCTGCTACTTATAGCCAGCAGCCGCAGTTGCCAGCCAATCAGAGTGCAGGGTTTTTCCCGCACTTTTTAAACCAATCATATTTGACATTTTACAAGAACAGTTCAAACTAAACCAATGACATTCAAACCTGCATACATAACAGATATAGCCTGTGACTTGCAGATTTAATGCATCCTGTCCTACATTTTTAGTCCAGGAATTCTTTTTTTCATGAGCATATGGGCACAGGAACTTGTGTGCAGAATTTCAGGCTAAATACAGCATATAGGATTATAGTGTACAGATTCTAAATATTTGATCACTGAAAAAAAAGTTAACTGTAATTATTTAGTCTATTTTTTAAGTTGTGAAGAGTTTCTAGGAGTACTTCTCAAGAACCTTCAATTAAAGTATGTATTTAAAACATCTCATGACTGCAAGCTTCCAGAGCTCTTTCTATCATGACCAATAGCTGATTGAATCTGCTTGTTTCTGTCTGGAATGCTTCATCAGTGTCCTGCAATAATTTGGATGGAGACTAGTCTAAAACTATTTTTAAAAGTGAAATGTGTATCCTTATATTAGGAGGCTCTTGGCTAGAATATAGAATAAGATAAAATTCTTTCTGCTTGTTCCTGTCAGAACAGTCACGGTATGATCTGAAATTTGGAGAGCTTTTGGTATCCCTTCTCATGGTCAGACCATGCCTTGATTATGTTGGAGATTCTCTAGCACCATTATCCATTGTA